>MU184548.1:124235-141038 GCA_016904865.1 Pissodes strobi
TACATTTATAAATCCCAGTATTTTCTATCTATGGATTGAAGAAACAGTTACAATAAATATAAACAATTAATCTTTGTTTTTCGGTATGTTTATAATAAACATCGATATTTGTCAGCGGTATATCGATCCTTTGACATCGATGTCAAAATATCGACCATCGATAGGAAAACATCGATGTAAGTCCAAAAATGTAAACAACATTGACACTATTGACGGGCGGGGTTGGGATTTACACTCGCGGATGCTGTGACAGTATCGCTACATTCCATGCGTGCGCGCGCACCTGCGCGTCATGTCTTCGTGATGCAACCAATCGTTTGTATGTGCCCTGGTGGTCTAGGGGTTTGCATGATTGGCCTTCACTTCGGCGTCTCGAGTTCAAGCCCCGTCGGGGTTTTAATTTTTTTTTTAAGGTTATATTTCTAAACTGTTTTTTTTCTTGTTTTTGGGTATGTCTTGGGTTAGATTGGGTTAGCACCTGGTTAGTTTCCTTTTCTTGAGCCCCCGTAGCGAGCGGAGGCCCATTCGAAATGTGAAATATGGCATGGAATGTAGCGATACTGTCACAGCATCCGCGAGTGAGATTTACGTGCTAATGAGCCCTCCTTAGTCGTGGTATGGTATTCCATTCCATATATTTATATGTGGTATTCAAACTTTGAATTTGAATACATTCAAAGACACAAGCGGGTACGGACAGTGTAAACTTTGTAGTCTCGAGCCGCGAGTCATCGAGCCAGCCTATGACCGTCATACGTGTTCCATGTCTTTACGTTCTAGCAAAACTCCTCTAACGCCTCGGTGGTGCAATAGGCAGGGTGCTTGACTGTCATTCCTGCGCTGCGAGTTCGATTCCCACCGGTCGCGACTGATGTTTTGTTTACCTTTCTGTTAAAGATATGTTTTTTTAATTAATTTACCTTTTTCCTTAATTTTGGGTTAGTTTGGGTTAGTTTCTGTTAGCCTTGGGTTAGTTTTGGTTAGCACTTGGTTAGTTCTTGTTGATTGAGCCCCCGTAGCGAGCGAAGCGAGCGGAGGGACATGCAAAGCCATTATAATACCCCGGCTGTTGAATCGTAACTAGGGATTTAGCGTCTCGTTTATTTACAATATGTTAGCACAACAAACGAAAAAATTGGCGCCAGATTTCTCGTTATGTTCCTCAGCTGGCTCGCGGCTCAACGGCTCGAGACTATAAAGTTTACACTGTCCGTACCCGCTTGTTTGAAAGACAATAATAAATCCCTGGTGGTATTGTATTGTTTACAAAAACATGGTTCAAGTTTTGGACAAGAAACGTTTGTGTTTTGATTACATGATTAATAAGAATTAAGAGTATATTCTGTTTTGACTAACGAACTTAGTTACTCGACCCCAAAAAATTCTGTAAACTCAACCCTCAACCTCAACCTCAACAACAAACCACAGTGGCCGCGAGACGTTTTTCATCTTGGTTGGTTAACTATTTTAAAAACGGTAAAGTTATTAGTTAAGACTGGGGCGAGAAAACTCCTAGTTCCAACTAGTTTAACTTCCAGATTAATTGACAGGACAATCTGAAGACTGGGAAGAATAAATATATTAAGTATTGACACATTTTTTTGCCAAGAACTTCATAAATAAGGGAAATTGGATATTTTCTCCAGTGGAAGCATCAAATATTATGTCGAGCACTCTGGCAAATAACACAGCTAAGCTCATACCAGAGTTAATTCTGGAAAGGTTGCCAAATACAGTTAAAGAAGAGAATTATTCTCAGTTTGATCAACTTAATACTGTTTGGATTAAAGAAGAAAATGATCAATATCTTATTGAGTGAGTATTTAATTGCTTTCAAAAAAGCTAAATTGTTTGTCCATTTTGGTGTTTGTATGTGACTTATTATTAAGTACTTAAGGTAAATGTATCCTCTACCAACCTCGTAAGATTTTTATTTCCAAGAGTTGCAAAAACATGTTTGTTGCCTTATTTTACTCTTACAGACATTAGTGGATGTGTTTTAACTATTAACATTTAAAGATAATATAATGCATTCTATGTTACTTCCCTTACCATCTCGTACATATGGCAAATGGGTTGGATCTTTAAAGTATTGCATCATGATTGACTGATACCTTAAAGGGCATTCTTATATTGACCATATTTCAGGCATAATTCGGAAACTAATACATACATTTATTTGCTTAAAGAATTTCTGGATAGAAACAATGGTTTATAAGGCATTTGTTGGATCTCTGATTAGATATGGCATTTTGGTATGGGTGGGTTGTATGATGATGGTCTTTATAAACTGAATATTATTCAGAAATATACAGAAATTGGTAAACTTCAAATGGTTCAGAAATGGATTATTAAAGTAATGTTGTTTAAACAGAAGAGGTATCCAACAGTGTTAGTGTATAAGGATAGCGGCATTCTATCACCTCAACAATTACATACTAGGGCAATCATAACATTCATGTTGAAGGCTAATTGGTATAAAAATAATATAAATCATGGGGTTAATACTAGAAACGCAGCGCAAAATAATGTATTATTACAAAATCCAAGACATTCCATTTGCCAGAAACATATCTACTGTGTTGGGCCAAAGATTTATAACAGTTTGCCAGCAGAGTTAAGATCTAAACCTTATCGGAGATGTAAGAAGGATATTGTTAAATGGATTTTAGAGGGGAATTAAATACATGGGAGTTGGGTATGTTGGGAGTTTACTATTCTTTTGAGATGGGAAACTCGCTTTGAATCTCTTTTATTTTTACTATTTTTGTATGAGCATTATTTTGTTTTTTTTCTTAAATTATTTTTGTGATGATTAAGGAATATTTGTTTTGATAACTTGAACCTCTTTTTCAAAAACATAGGTAATTATTTAGGTATGGAGTGCACAGTATTCTTAATACTATAGTATACTTAATATTAGCAGTAGACAGTTGGTAAAAACATTAAGACTATGAGTTGTTGAGTTATCATTATATATTTGTATTTTTTCTTACAGTAGTTATAAAATATAATAATAATAATAATGGTAATAATATAGTTTATTTGTAGTAATAAGTACAAGATTTTTTTTTTCTTATTAAAGTGCACTATGAAACTACTAACTACTACAAAATGGGGTCAAAAGGCAGTGACACTGATACTAGTTTTGACCCCAATACTAACCTAAAAAGAACATGCTATTTAAAAACTAAAGTATTAGGTAAGGGAATTGTGCATATAGACGCGTAGTAATGAAAAAATATACATATTAGGTAAGTATATATATAAAATAAATATAATTATAAAGAGGGGCACTGCGTAAACAACCTTTTTACTGCGCTAATAAATTGACAAAAAAAAAAGTAATGGCTAGTTGCAAAGTATTAGTTTTGATGGGAGAGGAGATATTTATACCGGTTTCGGAAATCAGTAATTTTTAAGCTTTTAAGTTCAGTCGGGACATTATTGTAAATCCAATAAACATTAAATGTAAAACATCTTTCATACAATGCAGTTTTATGAGTGGGTGGGGATAACAAACCACGAAATCGAACATTCAAGGCATGAACATCTGACCGGAATCTTATTTTATTATAAAGGTACGGGGGAATCTTAAGCAGTAATAATGAATGGTATAGGCATGCTGCATGCAAACGCCTTCTCGAATTCATATTTAGCCAGTTAGCAGCTACAAGCTTATCAGAGACAGGTTCAAATTTTCTAATACCATAAATATAACGTAGGCACGATTTTTAAACCTTTTGGATACGTTTGGCATCGTTTTTAGTAATGCAAGGCCCATATACCACATCACAGAAATTGAAATGGCTAAGAACTAACGCATCGGTAAGATTTATTTTTAACTTCTCCAATAAGACATGTCGAGGTGGATATAACATTTTTAGATTGGCATATGCTTTTGCCATGCTCTTATTAACATGTGCAGAAAATCGCAAATCCGTATCCAACTCTAGGCCCAAATTTCGAGCTGTTTCAGTACATTTTAGGTCAATATTATCTATTGAGATTTTAATACTGTTAGAAATAACTTTTTTATTTTTACCAAAGATAAGAACCTGCGACTTACTTGGATTTATTGACAATTGGTGCTCTTCAGAATACCTCACCAAAGTATTTAAGTCCTCATTAATGAGGACGTTGGCATTCTGCCATTCGGTCGGCGAGAAAGAATGTAGTAGCTGGCTGTCATCAGCATATAAGTACAAAGAACAATGTTTTAAACAACCTGTAATATTAAAACTGTAAATACAGAAAAGTAGTGGTCCCAATATGGAACCCTGGGGCACCCCACAATGAATATTTCCCATATTGGAAGTCCCAATGTTCGTTTCCACATACTGTAACCGACTAAAGAGGTAGCTCTTAATCATCTCAATTGATCCCTCTGAGAATCCAACGTGATGTAAAATTGAAAATAAAATCTCGTGATTAATTTTGTCAAACGCTTTAGAATAGTCCAACAGTATTAAAGCACCTGCCATCATCAGTTGCTCTTATGACGTCATAGTATAGTACCAAGGATAATATGTAATTTCTGCTAATAAATAAATAAATAAATATTTCATAGAAATAGACTATTTCCTTCTGATCTGTTCTTTTCAGAGAAAGTGACCAATATTCGAACTATATATTTGGTAACCGTGTGTTACATTATCGAAAAGCTTGCAGCGAACAATCCCTCGACTGCATCTTCTAAGCTAAATGATTCGCGTTTGGACGATCTAGAACGCCAGAATAGTGACCTGCGTAAAAAAATCGTCACTCTTGAAAAGGAAATGCAACAGCTAAAGAAGTTAGTACCATCTAAAACCATCAATTCCGCTTCGGCAATATTACCACCACATACGCAGCCCAGTCCATATTCTGATTCTAACACCAATACACGTCAGGTGTAACCCCATCCTCAGGTATGCAGCAAAATCTAAAATATAAAAGTTGCATGCAGTCATCTAATAGTCAAGTCACACCCTCGAACTCCAATAAACCTGACATCCGCATCCCTTCAATGCGCGACGGTAAGCAACCTATCATTATGGGCACTGGAACAGTGAACGGTCCCCTATTAGCAGGCGAGAGGCGTCAATGGCTGTATCTTGGTAGGTATCATCCAAGTACAACAGAAGACCAAATTCTGGAATATCTCGAAAATCAACTTTGCATTCCTGACGCGAAATGCTTTGTTTTGGACAAAAACGATGATGCTTCTTTTAAGATTGAAGTTAAGGAAACGCTTCTAAGAGGTCTACTAGAACCCAATCTTTGGCCAGTGGGTACGGCAGTCAAGGAGTTTAGTTCCCGACGGCCCTTTCCGGCAAATTTTCAACCAAACCGAACAGGAGAGCATCATCATTAGATCATATATCTATCGTGTACCAGAATGTCCGTGGTCTTAAAACAAAACTTAATAACTTCCTTTGTGCTGCCCAGGCTGAAGAATATTCCATAATTGCGCTCACCGAGACCTGGCTGGATCCTGATATAAATGATGCAGAGTTTCTAGGTTCAGACTACATTGTCTACAGAACTGACAGAGGCCCTAACAACAGTATTAAAAGTCGCGGCGGTGGCGTTTTTTTGGCCATCAAGTCCAGCCTGAAGTCCTGCTGCCTTTCTATTGGCTGTCCCTCTGTTGAAGAAACATGGGTTCGGAAATTCGGTTTACTGCATCGGCTGTGTATATATCCCGCCTTCAATGGATATCTCTGTCTACGAAAATCACCTAAGCTCAGTGAATAGTGCGTGCGATGCATTTCAGCATGTGTTGGTCGTGGGAGATTATAACCTGTCTAATATTGCATGGTCTTCTAGTGTCGATTGCCTGGGTCTCTTACCTGGTAACATTAAATCACCAAGTGAAATCTTGTTATGTGACACTACTAAATTTTTGGGCTTATCCCAGTTCAACGATGTGATTAACGATCACAATACCATTCTGGATCTCTGTTTTGCTAATTTTGAACTAGAGTCAATTGTAAAGTGTGATGGGTTAGTAAATTTCGATCTCTATCACCCTGCATTGGAACTGTCCATATCCTGTAAGAGTATTTGAATTGTGGAAAGTACTCATACTATGACTTTAAACAAGCAAATTTTATTTGTATTGATAGTTTTCTTCAAACTTATAATTGGCTATTAATTTTAGACGATGATATCAATGTAATGCTAAATAATTTTTATACTGTACTCTATAACTGTTTTGAAATGTTTGTGCCTCTGAAGCAGTCTCAAATCAGTACTAGATTTCCGGTTTGGTTTACAAACAACCTTAAAAACCTTATATTTCAAAAGAAAATTGCTCACAAGAGATACAAGCAATCAAACAGCGAGACGGATTATAATACCTTTTGTTCATTACGCATACAATGTAAGTCTGTTACTAGGAATTATTATCGCAATTACATAACTAACGCTGAAAATGCTATAAACGATAACGCAAACTACTTCTGGCACTTTGTTCGGTCCAAATCCAACCAAGGATCAGTTCCAAAGGAGATGCACCTTAACACTGATAACGCCGATTATGGTAGTGATATCGCTAATCTCTTTGCACAACACTTCTCGTCAGTCTTCAACCCCGTAAATTTCTATAATGCCCATCACATGTCCTGTCATAAATTTGAATCTATTTCCAGTATCAGTGTCAGTGCCACTACTATTGAAAAAGCCTTAGCTGAGCTTGACACAAATAAAGGAGCAGGAACGGATGGTGTTCCTAACAGGGTATTGAAATACTGTTCACACTCTCTCTACCTTCCCTTGTACTATATATTTTCTAAATCATTAAACTCTGGAATCTTTCCCAAAATCTGGAAGTTATCTTATGTGCTCCCTATTCACAAATCGGGAAGTAGGAACGATGTTGGCAACTATCGGCCAATCACTATTCTTTCAGCAATACCAAAACTCTTTGAACACTGTATTGAATCAGTACTAACTAAAGTATTTCAACAAGTAATAGTCGGTCACCAGTATGTGCCAAATCCAGATGTACGACAGAGGGCACAATAAAAAAAAACACCCAAACAAAAAAAATACTTAAATAAAATACTTACAGTTTTCTTTTTAGAACACTTATTTTGTATTGCATTAGTTCCAGACTTGTGGTCTAGGACATAATTTTTAAGAATTTTTTATAATTGCTTGTAATAAAGGTTTTGGTCTGCCTATTAAATAGTTTTATTGTGGTTGCATGCTTAATTTTTCTGGGTAGCAAGTTATAAAATTTTGGAGCCAGGTAATCAATACACTTAAAATTTATTGTTTTATTATTATTTGGTATGACCAAGTGCCTATTCTGGTTATTTCTAGTCTGATATTGATGATCAACAAACTGTTTCAAATTCGCATTTTTGTGATAGTAGGCACAGACTGAATCAATATAAATAGAGGTCACATTGCCTATATCATTAATAGACTGAATTAAATTCAGTAGGGCACAATGGGCTTCTCTTGAACATGATTTTCAAAATTGTATTCTGAATTACCAGTACTGGCTGCAAGTTAGTCTTGTATGTGCCACCCCATATAATTAGACCATAACGAATCAAGGATTCCACCAGTGATTTGTATATGAGAGTTAATATTTTAGTGCAGAGAAATTTTCTTAGTAAATAGAACTTGTGAATTAGATTTCAGATTCTTTGAGTTAAATATGTTATGTGTTCTGTCCACTTCAAATGTTGATCAACAACAAGTCTCAGATACTTTGTTTTGGAAACACTTTTGATCTCATTATGGTCAATCACCACCGTATCAAAATCAGGTCCACCCGCACGGTCAATGTGAAAGCTATATAGTTAAATTTAGAATAATTCAATGAGAGCTTAATGGAGTCTAGCCATCTTTTTACCAGTCTAAATCATGTAGGATATTATTCTAGCATTTATCTCAAGATTTAGTAGTGAATTTATGCACGTTACAAACAGAATGGGGCCCAATATATTACTTTGTGGCACTCCATTTGATAAATAAATAAATGAATTAAAACTGACACAACTCATATATGATGCATTATCTTTTAATTTTAGATTGCCACCGGTATAAATATTATTGTAATTTTATTCGTGACTTGTGTAAACTTGTGTATTGGCATAAAATAAATGAATTTGAATACCCAAAAATTTGGTGACTTATTTATATTTGGTGCTTTCTAGTTTGATACAGAATGTTCTATAAAATAAAATTCCTCGGCATTACTCAAAAATTTTTATTTATTTACAATACTAATTAGAACGCATTTTGTAGAGAATCCACATCAGATGTAAATTTTCCATTGAAAACCGATTCCTCTGTCAAATATGAGAGCACAACTTTTGAAAGTGTAAGGACTGATCTAGATCACAGGTAAAAAGCAATTATTGTATTATTATGTCTATATATAGTAAAATTAATCTGCCTGAAACAATTTAAAGAAGAATAATATATTTAGGGCACCTTCATATGAAGCTGACAATGGTTTAGATGAGCATGCTACCATTGATAAGGAAATCAAAACTGACCCGGATTTGTAAGTAGATATAATTTTAATAATTCCTATGATCACATCAATAACTAAGGTCAATTAAGACATTCCCTCAAAATCATAACTTATTTACAAAATAAATTCATCAAAATTTTGTGTATTTATTTATTGTTTATTTATTTTTATTAGTTCTTCAAACAGTTTACAAATATGATCCATCTTATAGTAGTAAAACACTTATCAAGCTGAGGAATAATCATAAACTAAAATCTAAAATACAACACAAAAGATAAAAAATAAAATAATGAATCACTAAAACAGTGAATGGTCTTGGACCAAAAATTCAGATCAGAGTTGAAAACTTCTTACAACTTAATAAAAAAACAAAGAAAAACAACAGGAGACACAAAATTACATATAGGTACACACCTAAAAGGTTTTGTTTAAAACTGACAATCAAATAACTCCTTAAGATTATAAAAACTGTGTTCAAGCAATAAACTTTTTATTTTTATCTTAAATCTTGTTTTATTTTTTATGGCCTTTAAGTCTTCAGGTAAGTGGTTGTATATTTTGGCATAATGATACTGCAAGCCTGTGAGCAGATATTCTTAAATCATCAAGATTTTCCCACACATACATAGCACAATTTAAAATATTTATATGGATACCTACCACTGTTAGAATACCTAGGTCCTTGAATAGAAGACGGCAGGATTCTCTTGGTCCCCTATTGCATATGGCTCTCAAAATTATTTTCTGTGCAATTAGCACTTCCGAGATTCCTTTGGCATTACCCTAGACAATAATATCATAACAAAGCTGAATAGGTATAGGCATAATAATGAGAAAGCAATATGTTTCTGCGTACAACATCTCTAAGTTTCCATATGAGAAAACAATTTTGTGAAAGCTTCCTTAGAAACGAATCAATATATTTCTTCCATGACAGTTGAGAATCTAAGTTTATTCCCAAACATTTTACACATTCCTTCTGCTTTATTCTTTGTCCATTCAGATTTACTAAAAGAGAATAGTCAAGAGGTCGAATGGAAAATGTAACGAATTCAGTCTTATTAAATCAAAATCAAAATAGCATTTATTTCCCAAGATTAATAGCTATAGTCAAGTCAAGTCAAAGTGCTTTATTGTAAAGAAACAATGTTAGTCCCTATTTACAAAGCAAGTTAAAAATAAGTCTAACCATTACGATACAATAATTATTAAATTTAAGAAAAAAGTCAAAATCTTATAAAAAAACTTAACCCTAACATATGTAAAAAACAAGACAATAAAAACAACAAAAAACATTAATCATTTAAAAAGAACAAGACATAAGCAGTATAAAAGTTGAAAAGTTTAAGCTTTAAATCCTACAGACGATCCATAAAAAATTCATTTAGGCTGTAGTAGGCTTTTGGGATTAACACCCTTTTTAGTGCCCTTCTAAAATGTTTAGTAGTTGGTGATGCTTTTAACACTTTAGGAAGGTGATTAAATATCTTTTTGCCATTATATACGATAGATCTCTGGACCATTGCCTTTGTTGGTATTGGTAAAGGCAAATCATCTATCTGCCTTGTGACCCTTTGCGGTTGGCGAGCTTGTGCAATATGACGGTTCTTAAAAATCAATGACGCAGTCTCAAGTATGTACAGAGATGGTAGGGTAAGAAGATTTAAATCAATAAAGTATTGTTTACATGACACTCTTTGGTTGATATTGGCAATGAAGCGAACAGCCTTTTTTTGCAAGACAAAAAGTATATTTTGCAAATTGTGCGTACTTGCTCCCCAAAAGGGAATATCATACCGGAGATGTGCCTCAAATAATGAAAAATACACCATTCTAGCCATCTGTTGACCCAGTTCCTGTCTCACCACTCTTACCGCAAAGCATCCAGAAGACAACGTCTTATCCAACCCCAAGATATGCTCCTCAAAACGAAGCTGTTTATCAACCCTAAGTCCCAGAAACTTACATTCCAGAAGTCTGAACAGTACAACCTTCAAGATAGACATCCTCCAGATCACAACCAAATGCAAGAACATTTGTCTTATCAGCATTGAACACAAGGCGATTTGCATCACACCAATCCTTAATATTTTTTAGGTCAGCTGAGATACATGAGCCGATGATACCGCGGTATCGTCGGCGAACATTGTGAAACTTCCACCAATTTCGACGCAAGTCAAGTCATTGATATAAATCAAGAACAATAAGGGTCCAAGAACCGACCCCTGGGGAACTCCTGACTTCACCCTCAATGCTGATGACCTCTCTCCACCCGACACAACCGACTGAGTACGACCATCCAAGTAGGATGCAAGCTAGGCCAAGGCAGTACCGCGGAACCCATAGCACTCAAGCTTTGCCAGCAGTATTCTATGATCATCGCAGTCGAAGGCCTTTGTCAGATCACAGAACACTGCCTCATGCCCATTAATACCCATGTATACATCCTCCAGGAGGTTTTGAACAGCGTCATGAGTCCCCCTAGACTGCTGGAAGCCAAATTGGCATGGTGTGATGGCGTCAACGGTTTGAAGATAGTTCCACATTCGAGTCTTAACAAGCCGTTCAACAATTTTTGAAAGTGTAGACAATAAAGAGATTGGACGATAGTTGGAAGGTTCTTTACGGTCACCACCCTTATACAATGGTATTACCATAGCTGACTTTAGGCAAGACGGAAATATGCCCCCAAGCCAGCCGTCATGAATGGCAAATATCAAAGTCTCCAAAGCACAATCTGGTAGCCTTAGTAGCACCTCTGCAGAGATACCATCTTCCACATGAGATTTCTTGTTCTTTAACGCAAGTATGGTTGCCTTTACCTCATGAAGATCTGTTGGCAGAAAAAGAAATGAACCAGGAACAGAATCATTTCTCAAAATTTCCAGAGGGTCGGCATTTGTAGCAATTTTCTGGATCAAGGTACTTGCAACGTTACAAAAAAAAATATTTAGCGAGTCAGGGTCAACCTCGGTCACCGGAGCATTTCGTCTGGTCTTATTTCTCAATTCATTAATTATTACCCAGCTTTCTTTAGACTTGTTTGAAGCCGATGATATTCGTCGCCGGTAGTAACAATTCTTTCTGTGTTTTACAAGCTTGCGATAGATAGATCTATATTTATTACAGTAAGTGATAAAACTTTCACTATAAAGATACTTCCGTAGGTAATTAAGACTACGCAAGTTTGCTCCTGATCGTCGGAGGCCAGGTGTGAGCCAAGGTTTTTTTCCCACTTGTGTCCTTACTTGTCTTAGTGGAAACGCCCTATTGAAAACATCCGAAAGAACAACATGGAATGTAGAAAATGGCTCAGGAGACCGAACTATTCCCTGCCAATTGACCTCCAAACAAAATCTGTGAAAGTTGTTGAAATTTCCAGTGCTAAATATTCGCCTAAACTCCCGTTGAGAAGAGCTCATTTTGCTTGTTAAATATGAAAATTCGCCAATTATAGCCTCATGATCCGAGAGCCCCGCACTCATCACCTCACATGACAAACAGTGTATATTTGAACACACATAATCAAGCAATGTACTGGAACTATGGGTTATACGTGTAGGAGCGCTAACATGCATTACCAAGGCATAGGAAGACAAAAGATTTGACATGAAAATGGAACCAGGAGATCCATCACAGTAGTTAACATTCAAGTCGTCAGCAAGAACTAATTTACAGTTTACTGGTAGCTGAGACAACATTATATCCAATTTTTGCATGCATGTATTAGACAAGCTGTTGGCGATCGATATAAGCAGAGTATATATAAGTTACTATGCTTACAAAATGCCAGAGAGAACTCGAATATAAATTCTTCACGCAGGTAATCAAATTTATCAAAGGAAACGAATTCCCTCAAACATTCGTTACATCTCTTTTTAATAAGTCTAGTATAAGTGTGCCCCCATGAATTGAATTGGATCTGGTGAACAATGATACAGTAGTATAACCTTCTACCAAAAAAAACATTCATCTGGGCGTAGCCAGTGTTCAGTAATAAGAACCAAATCTGGAAACTTAATACTTTCCAAGTAAATATACAATTCATCACATTTTCTTTGTAAGGATTGAATGTTCAATACAAATACCGATATAGTAGCTTTACTGATAGAGAGGATTTACATTTTCTTACTAACTTAGGGATAACGTTGGAGTTTGATGCCCCTTTTATAAAAGGGGCTGTATCTAAAAAAAAATCGTTATCTCGATCGCTTTCATTTAAATTTTTAGCCACACCATCAATCTGCGGTACATTTACATTGTTCACATCTACTGAATCAGACAAGTCAATAAACACAAGATTGTTTCTAGGCACAAAAAATACTAGTTTCAAAATATCATTGCAAATTTTATCTTTTCCACATGGTATCCCCCTAAAGTTAGTATTTAGAAAACAAAATTTACCTTGAACAAATTGGTTAAGCCTTTGTATATATAAGTCAAGTTTACTATTAAACTTAAATATCTTGAGATTTGTTTGAACAGACATTTTATAAGGTACAGCTAAGATTATAACATTTGTATGTGCCAAGCATTTTAAACTTGCACTGATATCTTTAAATAATGCATAGTTACTATTTTTAAAATTATTAAGACCTGCACAAATAATTACATAATCATTCAAAGTGAACATTTTGGTCAATGATACTACGTCTATTATAACGTCAATAAATTCGGCATTAGGCTTAATTATTGATTGGATTATAAAATCCTTTGTCTTAGATCTTAAAACATTGCCCATATGAAAGCTCTCTTGATCTCCTAAAATAAGCAGTTTATTACTTTTAGTTGTTTGATCATTTTCAGTGACTGGATTATGTTCTTTAGTAAACTCGCAGTTTTTAATGGCATTATTACCCAGATCTTCTTTAGTTAACTCTTCATATAGATTTTCTGGGTTAGAATGAATCTTGCACAAATTGGCCAGGTCGTCTCTTGTACTGCACAGGTCATACAACGTCTTTTTAGGATCTGTTGCATACTGTTCCTTTTCCGTCTCCAGAACGTCAATACTTGTCAACATATTTTGTTTTAAGACATTTAACTCACTTAATTTTCTCTCGAGGCACGTAGATTTTTCATGTAATTCATCAATTTGCTCGGTAAGTTTTTTGTTAGTACTTAGCAGTTCTATAATTTCCTTGTTTAGCTTCTGAATTTCCATTTTTTGCTTGCTAATTATGGCTTCAACATCCTGTTCCCTCGCACAGACCGCTTCTTCAAAATCTTGAGTATCACGTTTAAGTCTTTCAATATGTCGTTGTTGCATGCATACAAAAAAAATCTGAGAAACAGGTCTAAACAGTACAATCTAAAACTAGAAAAAGTTATACCACAACAAGAAATCACAAATTTAAAAACACTCAGTACATTCATCAACATGAGTCAGAAGTACACTTCAAACAAAACAAAACCAACTAATTTTTGACAAAATACTTTTGATCGCCCTTAAGCAATCTGAGACTATCTGGGAGATTGTTGAAAGACTTCAGGCACCTATATATTATATTCTTTTCGAATGCTGTTGTTCTATGCCTAGGGTAGTCAAAGGTCTCCAGCCTACGTGTATTTAACAGTTGACCCCTTTCGTCTTTTGTTGCGGGACTCAGACTGTCAGACCAAGAACCTTCGACCGCACAGGACCTGTATGTGTCTGAAGTTCCACTAGCTGGCTCCTATCAGAAAGATAGGAGGCAAACCATTTTAGTACTATGCCACGTATGCCATGTTTTGTTAACTTTTCTAACATGATTTGATGGTCAATGCAGTCAAAGGCCTTGCTCAGGTCTATGAAGAGCCCACAAGACAGATCTGATTTTTCAATGGCCTCCAGAACTTTATTTGTAAAATAGAAAAGTGCTGAATTGGTCGATTTTTTTCTTAAATAGGCATGCAGAAATCTAGAAAACAAGTTAAAAGAGTAAAAAAAGCTTGTTAGACGTTCCTTCGTAACCATCTCAAAAATTTTTGAAAAGGATGTGAGCAGACTAATTGGCCTGTAATTTGAAAAGCCGTCTCTATCTCATTTTTTAAATAAAGGTTTGACCACTACAACCTTTAAATCCCTTGGAAAAATGGCAGTTCTCGACAGACATGTTTATAAGATAAGCCAACGGCTCAGCCGTGCAGGGCGTTGACTTTTTTAATATTGATGGTGGTATTTCATCAATTCCTGTACTATGCCCACTTTCACGGAGCTTAGAAGTAGGCACAAGATACAAGGACTGATTATGGAATGGTATAGAGTCAGTAAAGCCCGAGCTCTTACCTGTAGAGAAATTAAGTCCTTAGCAAAGTTTGTAAAGGCACGATTAAAGTTATTTGCATTCTCTGTAGCATAAGAACAAGAGACTGCATTCCTTGGAGCTTGGAGGTCCAGTGATTTCTTTGACAGCCTGCCACATCGCTTTGCCCTTGTTATCAGATCTATCAATCTTACCACTAAAGTGACTTGTTTTAGCTTTTTCAAGCTTTTCATTATAAACTTTCCTGGCCTCATTAAACAATGGTGTGTATGCAGAATTGTTATTTGAAAGAGTCTGGAAAAGGACAACTTGCTCCCTCATCTGGCATATTTCCGTGTCATTATATAACTTATGCTTTAAGGACTTATTCTGAACAGTTTTCTTTGGAAAGCAGCCATTAAAATAACCCAAAAAAATATTCAAGAAAGACTGAAAAGCTCAATCAATGTGTTTCTTAGATTTTACAACCAGCCCAATCCTTCTGCTTCAGTAAAGAGCAGAATTCAGCTGTCTCAAACTCTCCATACACCCATCCAGTGACCTTACCCTTTGATTTAAAGTTAAGAAAATGTATGTCACTTGATTAAATTTGACCTGTGTGATCTGAAATGCCTGTTTTAAAGATATTTCCCTGCCACAGTCCAGGGAAGTTTGTAATGATATTATCTAATTTTGATTTACAGGTTTCTGGTATACTAGTCTATGGTTATAAAAGCATTAAAACTACATAATACACCAAAAAAATTCTTTTGTTGAAGACTCATTTGTCTTTTCCAAATGGATATTAAAATCCCCTGCTATAAAATAGATACAATCAGATGCATGCAAAATATCCAACAGTTCAGACAGTTTGTCTAAAAAAGCATGGATTAACTAGTTGGATTTCGGTACAGAGAAACAACAATACACTTACGGTTTGAAAATTCACACAACACTGCCGAACACTCAAAAACCTCTTCTTGCGATAGACCCTTTATCTGGTCGAAAAGAAGTTTAAGCTTTCTTTTGCCATACTGCATAATTTGTCAACACTATAGGCGACAACCACAGTTGTCATATCGTCAGCATACTGAGTCAGCAAGGTGGCAGGATGATATCACTTATGAACAAAAAAAAAATACAAGACATGCTTCCCTGAGGTACCCGGGGGTCCACAGATTGTTGTTCTAAATAACACACCATGTCCCACTCTGCCAACTTCACACACTTTAGGGAAGACCCTCCCAAGGCAACCCCCTCACACCATAGTGATACCGTTTCTCTAATAATAAATCATGCTTTAACAAATCGAATGCTCTACTGTAGTCAAGAAACAATCCTGCTACATGTGCTTTTTTGTCTTACATTTCAATAATGCATCTAATAGCTGCCGCCACAGCATATCCAGTTGACCTTCCCTTGTAGAAGTCATACTGGACATTTGGCAATAAGTTAAACTTTTCAACAAAACTAATTAAACTAACATAAAAAGTATTTTCAAATATCTTGGAAAATGCTGGTAGTAGAACTATTGCCCTGTAATAATTGTCCATCCTCTCCCTCATTTTTTATAGGTAGGTCTGATGATTGATGTTATAATCCTATTTTTTCTAGTTGTGATAAAAATTAAGTATGGTAAATTGTATTACAAGTTTTTCTTGTTATATAAATGAACCGGCTGTGTTTTGTTATTTCAAAACTTATAAAATAAGACTATGACACTGTAAGAATACCTGTGGATTAGGGGTATATCATAAACGTGTACATTGCTTATTTTGTTTTTTTACTAACTTTATTTATTTATTTATTTATTTAGTACTTACGTGCACACCACAGAGCAAAGCTCCAAATGGTACGAAAAGAGTTAAAAACAATTAATCGTAGGACACTATATAAAACATTTGCAACACTTAACATTCAATACATATAATATATAAAACATTATTATACATTATATAAAACGTGTAAGAAGAATAAAAAAAAAGTTCAAGACACAATACGCTTCAGTGAGTTGAAACTTATGTTAAAAATATCTAGGTGGTTAAACTTGTCGTTGTACATTGTAACCATTCGATCCACAAATGCTCTTTGTCCGTAGTT
>MU184549.1:6214-22902 GCA_016904865.1 Pissodes strobi
AATAATAATAATAATAATAATAATAATAATAATAATAATAATAATAAGCAAAACTAATCGAGCAGACAAAAACCAAAGGGGAGCTGATGAATGAGTATCTCACAAGAGTTAAAAAGGTCTGCCAAACCGAACTAAATAGCAAGAACTTGGTGAAAGCCCTCAACATCTGGGCAATTCCCATACTCACATACTCATTTGGAATAATAACGTGGACAGCAACAGACCTCGAGAACATCATGAGAAAAACAAGAACTGAAATGACAAAACATAGAAAACACCACCCCAAATCTAGTACCCTACGAATGACACTGAAAAGAAAAGAAGGAGGACGCGGGTTGATTGATATCAAGAAACTACACAATAAGCAAATCAAACTGCTAAGAACATACTTCCGTCAGAGAAAGACCACATCACCACTACATCAAAGTGTGTGCAAAACTGATAACAAATATACGCCACTCAAAATGGCAAATGAAGATGCGCAAGAGAATGAGAAAGTACACAGCAGTGACGAGAAACACCGAGAATGGCGTAGTAAAGCCTTCCACGGAAGACACCCCTATGACCTGGACCAACCCTATGTTGATAAACAAGCATCAAACGCGTGGCTGGGAAACTTTTTCCTGAGACGGTGGGGTTTATGATTGCAATTTAGGACCAAGTGGTAAATACGAGGAACTTCCGGAAGCATATTGCCAGGGATCCTAAAATCAAAGACGACCGATGTAGGAAATGTAAAGAAAAACCTAAGACCATCCAACATGTCACAGCAGCCTGCAGTCTACTAGCACAAACCGACTACCTACATCGGCACAATCAGGTTGCAGCAATCATCCATCAAGACATATGCCACATGCTAGGAGTCATCACAGATAATCCTAAGCTTCCGTACTACAAATACGAGCCGAAGCCTGTCAACGACACCAGGCAGTACACCATTTACTATGACAGGTCCATCATTACTGATCGCTGCGTACCGTACAACAAGCCGGACATCATCGTGAGATACAAAGAGACGAAGGAAGCCATCATTGCGGATATCGCTGTACCCAACACCCACAACATCCTTGCAACCATCGCAGAGAAGAAACGCAAATACACAGAACTAGCGGATGAGCTAAAGAAGATGTGGAAGTTGAACAAAGTCCCAATTGCTCCGATCGTCATCTCAGCCACGGGAATTAAGCCGAAGGAGCTACACAGGAGCTCGGAAACGTTGGGAATGCAAGGAAACATCCGCGTCCTGATGCAGAAAGCTGTTGTTCTGAACACCACCAGAATCGTGAGAAGATTTTTGAGTCAAGAATAGATGGGAGTGCTTGGTGATAACCCGTATCCCACCTGAAGAACCAGGAAACACCTGAGAAAACGGAAAGGAAATAATAATAATAATAATAATAATAATAATTATTATAATAATAATAATAATAATAATAATAATAATAATAATAATAATAATAATGAACACAATTCTTACTAGCCTCTCTTAGACGTCGATCAATCCTTTCAAAAGTTTTTCGATCTGGAATTCTACGATTGGGAAATTGTTCCACATTATAATCTCTTATAACCGCAGGCTTAACGTTTAAATTGACTTGTCGTAGGAAACAATTTATATGAATTTATGATGTTATTTTCACTTCATCTATATGATCTAGAGATTGCCCACGAATTCTGGAATATCCTGTATATGTAATGGTTCCAATGAAGTTTTTGCAGTATGTAATTAAATGTCCGTTTTTGTTAAACTGCATGTTGACTTTTGCATAATTTATTACTTAATAGAAATATCTGATTTTAATCAACCGAACTGGGAACATGTTATTCTTATCTCACATCTAGAAATCCTTAGCAAATTGCGTCAATATGAATATATTTTTCTGATCTATATCTGAAATAGCACCGTTTCAAGTTCATAAAACTGGCATTATTATATCTTGCATGTAGATATGTCGGTTACGAATTTTTCTAAACAACGAAACGATGTTTTGCGCTATAACTGTAGTGTAGTTAATTAATTTTATAGTTAATAACAACTATCATTTCAAAGATCAGTGTAACACAGGTGTGTAGATTTGTAATGCATATGGTTTAAGGTATTCTTTAAGCTACAACTTTGTATCTGATTACCTACAGATGCAATACTTTAATGTTTTTCCTATACTGACTTGACTTCCAGTTCGAGGCCCGCGCGGTAGGGCTGAAAAAGTTTATTACACCAGCGATAGAGTTTAACGAGTCGTAAAATGTGATGAAGATGTTTTGACCCATCGGTTTTGATTTGCATAAAACAATTTTGAAAATATATGACTAAGAAAATATCTTGCTTATTTTAGAGTCTACTAAAGCATGTCGATAACGTATATGTCGAGATTTATTTTTTTTGTTAAACTAAATACGCTATGTTACTGGGGATTACCATAATAAGACGAATTATGAAAGGCGGATAAAAATCAACGAATTTACGCTCTAACAGTGTAGTAGTAATCGACAATGCGCCATATCACAACAAGCAAATAAATAAGTGTCTTACATCGTTAACAAAGAAAGAAGACAAGAAAAAGTGGTTAGGTGAGAAAATATTCCAGTTGGTCATAAAATGTTAAAACCGGAGCTCTACAGTCTCATCAAAATGACGAAATCAAGAGAGAAAACTTATAAGATCGATGAAGTATTTTCCAGTGTGGGACACACCGTGGTTCGACTTCCTCCATATCATTCTGACCTTTAACCCTATTGAACAAGTGTGGGCACAGATGAAGGAGTTTGTGTCTAGAAGGAATGTAACTCTTAACTTGATAGATGTTATGTAAATAACCGATGAGTTTTTTGAACAGTTTACGGTGGTGCAGTGGAAATCACACTGTGAAAAGGCAAAAAGAATTGAGTATATGAAAAAACTAACCCAAACTAACCTATGGTGGACATTGTTGTAGATGAGTTAATAATAAATTTGGATGACAATGACAACAGTTCAGACGAAAGCTCTGATGATAATTTAAGAGAGGGTTCACTGTCGGGAATAGAAGAAATCCCAACATAAATGTAATAAATATACTTACCTATCTTTAAACTTTATGTAATAATGATATTTGTTCTGTTATATTATTAATATAGTTCCTGATATTATTAGTATATATGATAGTTGAAAAATGTGTTGGGACCTTGTTCAAATTTATTTCAATGTGTGTGTGCTAGCCAAGTGCTGCCAATAATATTTCTTTTTCTAAAGGATACGAAGTAATAAATGCTCATTAAATATGTGCATCCCACACCAAATTTTATTGCCGACTTGGCTTATTATTATCCCAACCATAAATATCATAACAATAAAGCCTAAATATTACATAAATAGCAAACAGGTAAACAGAACTAGTACCTTTCCCAGCGACCGTATATTATATTAATCCAATTCAGCTTTTATTTTCTACGCGGAGTGTACTTTACTAAAAGTTACTCTTGGCTATCTCTGTCATACACTGACTCTCCTTTTATTTCATCTGCGCATCTTTCTATTTTGCATGACCTGTACTCTCAGTTAAAAATAAGTAAGTACTTAGCAAGTTAGCACACTTTATTTACCACTATCAGCTAGGCAATCTGGGTTAGTTCGGGTTCATTTCGGTTTGTTAGGGTTAGTGCGAGTTAGTTTAGATTCATCTGAGGATTCGTTTTATTACTTACCGCACTTAACCATAACGCATTTAATTTAGCACATACCTACGAATTAATCTGTGACAAATTACAAAATACCTTGTGTTTAAGTCATAATTTGTATGACATATTATATGATATGATTAAATTAAAGAGTAGCGTCCACTATTCACATGTGTATCGTGGTAGCGTCTTATTAAACGTCAATATGCATTTATAGAAGGGTGCATTTTTGCGCAAATGCGTAGTAATTTCACGTTCTTTCTAGAATTTTGAGTAGTAAGTCTACTATGTTGGGGTTTGGAACCTTCGGCAACATGCACTAAAACAGAGTTTTATCCACAATACCGAAACAGAATTTTTGCACTCGTCGCGCGTTTCGCTAACCATGTTAGCATCATCAGGAGATGATTAAGACTAAAATTAAAATCTACCTAACTCCCTTTTATACTACTGTTTGTTCAATCAAGCGGAACTAAAAAGAACCAATCCTGGAATCCCATTAGTCACGCTGGACTAACCAATGAAATGGACTATACGGAATAGGCCCTCTATCTCTATTTAAACTATTCTTACATTTAATAATTTTCATACTTTCATATGCGTCTAATAATCTCCTATCAGTTATATTAGGAAATAATTTTAAATTTTTTATTGTTATTCTATGATTATTATCAAAAGCATGCTCAGCAACACTTGATTTTTCTGTTCTACCATACTTTAAATGAGCTATATGTTCTTTGAATCTCGTTTATATAGATCGTCTAGTTTGCCCAACATATTTTTAGTTACAATCCATACATCCAATTTCATATACTCCACTTCTTTGTAACATTTCAATTTTGTCCTTTGGACCACCTAATAGTTTCTTAATGTTAAACTGAGTCTGGTATACTAATTTTAAACCTACTTCCTTAAAAACTTTCTGGAGTCCTCTAGTATAGTGTATTTTCATCCTGATTATCGAAAGAAGTGGAATCACGAATGGTATTTCTAAACAAATGCCTATTAATTAGTCTATTTATTAAGTTAGTATTGAAACCATTAACTTCCGCTATATTCCTAATTAACGAAAACGAAACGAAGTATGTTTGAATTAGAAGCATACAGACTTTATAAAAAACTAACATTTAGATTAACAAATATTGAACTTGAAGAATGGCACGAATTCCAGAGAAAAATGTTGTTAGAAATTGATACAAAATACATCAAGAAAATGTCATCCATCAATAAAAAACTTAAAAACCTCAGGAAAATGAAACCTAAGTCTGATAGTTCTCAGGAAGTCGTAAACATTGTGGAAAACCTATCTTCTCAATCTTTTGATAAATCTGAATTGGATCTTTTAAACAAGGGTCTGAATTTTGCATTGCCTCCACCAAAGGATAACTTACTTGATATTGTAGGTAATATAGAAAGCTCTATTCAACATCTTCCTGACTCTACTAAAGGATTTGTTAGAGAAGCATGCAGGAATCAGATCTCAAAAAACGTAATTAATAATAATGTTAACTCTAGACCTGGAAAAGGGAAAAGTATAATCAAGATATTAAAGGAGAAAGATGTTTTCTATCTAAAAGCTGGCAAAGGTAATAAGGTTGTTATATTAGACAAAAGCAAATATTTTCAACGGGTTGATAATTTAATCGAATCCGGGCCCTATAACAAAATCTCAAGGAATCCATTATCTAAAATGGTAACCCAAGTTAAAAACACTTTGAAGAAATGTAGCAACCTTATTTCTGATCAAATTAAATACAAATTATCTGTGAGTAATCCTACTATGCCGAAACTATATTGTCTTCCCAAGATTCATAAACCTGGGAAGGCCATGCGTCCCATAGTGTCGGCAATAGGATCGCCAACTTATAATATATCCAAGTGGCTAGCAAACCAGTTTGAAAATTTACCCATAAAACAACAGAATTCAGGAGTACTATATTCCTTAGATTTCATAAACAAAATTAAAGATAGGATTCTTAATGACGGTGAAATTTTAATCTCGTTTGATGTTAGCTCATTGTTCCCTAGTGTACCAATCCCACAGACCTTGCAATACCTTGGAGAATTACTTGAGATGAATAGTTTTGATAACGAAATCAAACAAGAATATTTAACTTTAACCAAACTTTGCATGGATCAAAACTATTTTCAATATAAAAATGACTATTACCAACAACTTGAATGGGCAACTCTTTATCGCCGTTCTTAGCTAATCTTTTCATGAGTAAATTTGAAAATCAAATCAGCCAGGAGTTCAAATATTTTCCAAGGGTATGGTACAGGTATGTGGATGACATTTTCGCGATTTTCGACACAAAAACCGCTAATATTGAAGATTTTTTAACAAAACTAAATATCCGTTTCCCCACCATTAAATTAACTTATGAAGTCGAGAACAATGGCCAACTACCTTCTTTGGATACTTTAGTGATTAGGAACGATAATAACACATTAGAATTTGATATTTACAGAAAAAATACTGCCACTAACCGATATATTCCTAATGATTCCTTCCACTGCGACCAACATAAAATGGCCAGCTTTCATTTTTTAGTACACCGTATGGTTAACTTTCCTCTAAGCAGAGAAATATTTAATAAGGAAAAGGAAACAATCAGGAATATAGCGGAAGTTAATGGTTTCAATACTAACCTAATAAATAGACTAATTAATAGGCATTTCTTTAGAAAGACCATTCGTGATTCCACTTCTTTCGTTGATCAGGATGAAAATACAAAATATGTTTCGAGACCGTATAATCCTCAGTATACTAGAGGACTCCAAAAAGTTTTTAAGGAAGTAGGTTTAAAATTAGTATACCAGACTCAGTTTAACATTAAGAAACTATTAGGTGGTCCAAAGGACGAAACTGAAATGTTACAAATAAGTGGAATATATGAAATTGGATGTATGGATTGTAACCAAAAATATAATGGGCAAACTAGACGATCTATACAAACGAGATTCAAAGAACATATAGCTCATTTAAAGTATGGTAGAACAGAAAAATCAAGTGTTGCCGAGCATGCTTTTAATAATAATCATAGAATAACAATAAAAAATTTAAAATTAATTCATAATATAACTGATAGGAGATTATTAGACGCATATGAAAGTATGGAAATTATTAAATGTGAAAATAGTTTAAATAGAGATAGAGGGCCTATTCCGTATAGTCCATTGTATTGGTTAGTCCGGCGCGACTATTCCAAGATTGGTTCTCTTTAGTTCCGCTTGATTAAGCAAACAGTAGTATAAAAGGGAGTTAGGTAGATTTTAATTTTAGTCTTAATCATCTCCTGATGATGCTAACATGGATAGCGAAACGCGCGTCGAGTGCAAAAATTCTGTTTCGGTATTGTGGATAAAACTCTGTTTTAGAGTAGTAAGTTTACCATATAAGGGGCATTGATTGAAAAATAATTCTTGCCATTTACAAAAATTGGAAGGATCCTCCCACTCCCATAACTAGTTCAAATATTTCAAATATCTTATATCGTTATGTAAAGGTGTGGTTTAGCCGGTGGTGGCGTTCCCTTATGGACATTCTCTCTTTAGTGAGTGGGCTACTACCATAAAAAAATCTGGATAATAAGAGATTAAATGCAATTATTAAAATACTACACACAATCAATATAATACATTAACAGCTATATATCCTATTAAGATTCGAGATTGACGCGTAATCTTAATAGATAAATAAGTGCGTAAAATACTAAATGAAAAATAACAGGCGACGGGCGTGGAATAAAATGCGAAGACCGACCTGTCTAACTATATTTAAACCATTAATTATAGTGTCAAACGACTGAATGTAGGCAATATTGTTCGGAACACCATAAGGCAATGTAGGCAACTCATTGCATTCTGGAATTATTTGGATAAATACACACATTTACCAGTTCCATAGCAGAAATAAACTGTTTTTGATTTTGTATTTCAGTATTATATTATAAAGGAATTAGCTTGAAGGCTCTCCTAACTCCTTCCTCCTGCTACATGCAGCCCTTGCTTTAAGCCGTTTTTCACACATATTATTACTTTATTTCTCTGGTGTGTATAGGTGTTCAAGTGCTATTGAAGCTGCAACTACGTATCTATGTCATAATTTGTATGGCACATATACTATATAACTTAACTAAATTTAATTGCATTTTAAAGGTCAATATGTATTTCGAGAATTATTAAATTTTGGGCATATTTGTAGATATTTCACGTTATTTCTAGAAATTTGAGTAGTATTCGATAAGTCAACCATATAAAAGAACGTTGCATTTTAACTTCTTGTCACTTTTTTGAGTAATCATGTTATCTGACAATAATTTAAATTATTCCCCCCCTCTCTAGTTAAAATATTTGAAATATCTTATAGCATTAGTGCCAGTTTCTCAAAGCCCGAATAACTTTATTCCTAGAATAATTACTTTGGTTACAATTGTATTAACAATCGTTGTCATAGGAAATATTTGAAGAATAAAGTTATCCATACTTTAAGAAACTGGGCATTAGTCGTTGAAGTGTGGTTTAGCCGGTGGCCACCTTTATGGATATTGTGTATAATAAGAGATTAGATACGAATATTAAAATACTATACATAAACGATTTAATTCATATATTATCACTATTATCAGTGATATATCCTATTAAAATTCGAGACTGACGCTCAATGTTATTAGATAAAAAGTGTGGAAAATACTATATGAAAAATACCAAGCGACACGCGCGGAATAAAATGCGAAAACACCTCTCTAACTAATTTAGACAATTAATTTATGGCTGAATGTAATGTTTAGAACATCATAAGGCAATTTAGGCAACTTATTGCGTTCTTGAATTATTCCGTTAATTAAACAAATTTACCGATTCGGTAGCGAAAACTACTTTTCATTTTGTATTGTAGTGCTATATTATAGAGGATTTAACTGTAAGCCTCTCCTAGCGTTTTCCTCTTACTGCCTCCAGCTTTTGCTGTAAACCATTTTTGACACGTATTTCACTTAATTTTTTTAGTATTTATACCAGCTGCCCTCCAAAAGGAATTTTGTTCCTAGTTGGCGGTTCAATTCAATGGCACAATGAAAATTAAATAAATTTTCCTGCGTTTTAAAGTCTCGCTGCAACAATGCTATATTAACTAATCATCGATATTATAATTTAAATTATAAAACTCAGCACAAGGTTACTCACTCTCCTGTTCATTTAAAATTTAACTGTTCTCATTAGACAAGATGTAGCAATCATCGCATATTCTGGAAATGGGAAAAAACAATAAAATTATTTTTAGCTTCTGAAAATAAATAGGAACATTTTTCTATGAATTTGTTTAATTTATAAGCTATTTTCACTTCAACATAAGTTTTTATTGTCAATAAAACTTATGGGGCCTGAAAATATAACTTCAAAGTGCTACTTCTATAAGTTTAAGATGTTAACTTTATTCTATTTATGCTATTCTATGTAATTTTAGATACAGTGATATTTTAGTACGGAAGTTTTGACGGCTTTGATCAATTAAGAAATCGTGATTCTCGACACTCGAAGCTAAAAAATCAAATACTAGCCAGAAGTCGCCAGCGATTGTGGGGATCTTCCTACTGTGATACACTATTAAGTTGATTAATACAATCATATTCATCTAGCAACGATTTAAATATATTCACTCAGCTAGAATACCTTGGTGTATTTTATGTTAAAATCCAGAACTTCAAAAAGTAGAAACATCTCAAAAATTAAGTTTTATAAGCTGCGGTCCCTTTTTCTCTCAAATTGGTAAGGTTATGGTCCTGCAGATAATATCAGAAAATAAAATAATTATTACTTGGCAATTTAAAATCAAGGGCAATACATTTAGAGAGATAAATTGCTCTGGTGCAATTGTATTATTAAGGTTTGTATTTGAAGAATTAAAAAAAAGTCAGGTTCGTTTACTGATAAGCATAGGCATCCCCTTTTGAATACCGAATTGTTAAATATTATTAGATCATATTCGGTTTTGATATTTTTGAAACAATAAAAACAGTGCTTTAAACATTGTACATTCATCGATAAACCAAAAATATAGTCATTTATTAGACTAGTGAGTTATAATACATATAAGCCACTAAGTGGCTTGTGTGTAATAACTCACATGGCTAATGCACAATTGAATCCAATTCTTTCATATAATCGCTTTTTAGTAAAAATAATAAAAATAGCTTTAAAATGTCATTAAATATTTTTTAATTTTCATTGTCAAAACCAGCAATTGATCCCAAATTTTTCCAAGAAGAATTTTGGGATTATTGCATATTGGTAGTTAATGAATGCATAATTCTTATTCCCTGCCCTACATTAACATTCTCGTAAAAGATAGTGACAAACTATTTTGTGCTGCTCTGCCATATAGAGAGGACCCTTTTCATACATAGTTGTTGAGTGTTTTGAAACTGCAAAGTTACGTGCATATCTGATGGTTACCGTATCAGCAGTACTTACAGAGCTGTTACATTCAAAATTGTTCTGATTTTTACATACAAAGCAGCACACACAAAAAAGATAAGATGAAAAAACAGTCATTATTCGGATCCTGCAAAACAGAGGCACACAGTGCTCCACATAGGTCACCCCACAGATTATTGATCTAATCACTCTCTTTTGCAAGATAAAAACGCGAGATATGGTCTGGCAATGAGTGCCCCAGAACATAATACCATAGGATATACGAAATTGGACATACGAATGATAAAATGACAACAGAGACTGATGATCGACCATGTCTCTTATACTGACGATGGCATAGTTTGCTGATAAGATCTTTCCACACAAGATTTCGCCATGAGCACACCAGTAAAGATTCTCGTTGGTAGTAAGTCCCAGAAATTTGGTGTTTTTTGCCTGTTCTATCTCTTTATCTTGAATGTTTATCGTGTATTGAGGTTTGCCATTATTCCTTCTGCTTTGCTGTATGAAGTTGGTTTTATCACAATTAAGCAAAAGTAAGTTATTGTTACACCATTCTTGCATATTTTGCACTGTCAAATATGTCAGTTCAAAGGCGACCTCCTCAAATAAGTTGAGATCAAGTGAAACTAACCGAAAGTTGATTGGACGACTATAACGACTAACCAAATCTATTAAAATTGATTATAACGTATCGGAACCGACTGAAGTTACTAAAATAAGTTGAGACTAAATGAAACTAACCGAAGGTTGCTTAGACGACTGACCCAAACTAACCAAATCTATTAAAATTGACTATAAAGTATCAGAGCCGACTCAAATGACTAAAATAAATTGAGACTAAGTGAAAGTAACCGAAAGTTGATTCGAGACTAATACCAAAAATAACCAAATCTATTAAAAGTGATTGTAACGTATCTTAGCCGGTTCAAAAGACTAGAATAATTGATACTAAGTGAAACGAACCGAAAGTTCATTAGACGACTAACCAAAATTAACTAAATCTATTAAAATTGATTATAACGTATCGAACCGGCAATTTTTTTTTTTTGGTTTTTACAACCACTGCTAATGTTATAAATTGTAAAACCGAACGAAACATCAAGTAATATGTATTTATGTGGGATGTTTTTTTAAACTAAACTTACGTAATCTGCTAAAAGTAATTTCTCTACATTAAATTGTGTTAGGGGTGAGTGAGGGTGATTTTTAGTTCCTCACGACAGACTAGTCGTGTTGCATGTCGTTAGATCGGGAAATGAGAGACGAATCGAATGCAAATGTTATTTTCATTTTTTACAACCACACATAACGTTATAAATTGTAAAAAAGAACGAGACTTGAAGTTAGGCATTAAAAAAAAAACAAGAAATTTCGTGGAAGCAAGTGAAGTGAGGATTTTGATGCAAATTGAATCTAAAATAACTGAAAAACTAAAAACGTTAGAACAAGAAAACACAATTTTGCAAGAAAAAGTAGAGTTATTGGAAAGGCAAAATAGAAAGAACAATATCATCATATTCGACATTAAAAATAATCTGCCAGAAGTATCACCTAGGCATATTTGTGATAAACTGAACACCCTCCTTAATATAAAGGAATTAGCTTGAGGTTGATCAGATAAATAATATATATAGTCTGGGTAACTCACCACTTGCACCAGTTAAACTAGAATTCATATCGACGATCACAAAAGTATATGTTCTGAGAAATTGATCAAAGCTGAGAGGTGCCATCATTGTAATATCTCACGATTTGACGATAGCTCAACGTGAAGTAATTAACATACTTAGAAGACAACTAAAAAGAGTTAAAACTTCTGCAAATAACTGTTACATTAAGGGTGAAAAATGATTTATCGATAACGAGGTGTGTTCCGCTGAGGACGTCTTGGCAATTGAAAGAGCTGAAGCTGACGGAACTAATATAGTGCACACGAACAGCGCCCCTAGTACCCCTGGGGCAAGAAAACTTGAAAATCTAGCAGCACCGAATTTTGAAAATCCACCGGCTCCGAACTTGGATAAGCCAAAGAAAGGAGGAAACCTTAAGACCGGATTTCAGCAGCCAGATTCTACACCAAAAGAAGACCTAAATAGGAATAATACAATTAAAACCAGGACTCGGTTTGGTTCTACAAATACAAATAAGTAATTTATTTTTAAGATTTACCTTTAAGGATGAATGCATATATTGAAAATTATATACACAAAATTGTAGACACTAGAATCATTGGAAATATTTCTGAATTCAACACAAAATATTTAAAAAATACGGTGGGTAAGTTTAATATAATTCATTTAAACATACGTAGTCTTGGTAAAAATTTTGACAATTTGTGCATATTCTTGAATGCTTTTAAACAGGAGTTTGATATAATTATTTTGACAGAATCTTTTCAGCTGTCTGGTTCTCTGGATGTATTCTCGCTGGATGGATATGATATTTTATATAATCACGGTACCTTAAATAAGAATGACGGCATAATTATTTATATCAGATCGTTGCTAGATTATACTTTTGAAACTGCATGTATCGGTGAATGTAAAGTAGCTGAAGTAAGTGTGTCGTTAAAAAATTTATAGGTCACCAAATTCGTTTTCAACACCGGGTCAGTTCAACTTGGCATTATTAAGATATTTGGACAAAAATAAGAAACACCAAATACATATTGTGGCAGGTGATATGAATATCGATTTGCTGAGCAGCGACGAAGATGTTGAAAATTATAAAAACTGTTTAAATATATATAATTTCAAATCGTACATAAATAAAATTACAAGGCCCGCTGGTAGAACATGCTTGGATCACTTCTTTGTTAACGACATTGCGGATCACTTCCCAATAGGACTAACTATAAGTACAGACCAAGAAATTCAAAATGAAAATAAACCAAACCATAAAAGTTATCTAAATTATATTGATCTAAAAACAGATTTGCGGAATGAAATATGGGAAGACATGTACAGATTGAATAATATAAACCAAGCTTTCGAATTTTTTATTAATAAATTAAACTATTATATAGATAAAAATTTCAGTTTTGTAACTGGTAAGGCTAAAAAATAATAAACAATAGATAAGAAAACCATGGATGACTCAAGGTTTGGCTAATTCTATTAAAGAAAAAAACAATCTATATTTATTAATGTTGAGAAATCCTGAAAGTAATGAAATTAAAGAGAGGTATAATAAATATAAAAAAAAAATTAGAACTTTAATAAATCTAATAATAATGATAAGAAATGTTTTATGAATAATTTGATAGCCAAAAATAAAAACTCATCATCAGCTTTATGGGAGTGCGTTAACAAAATTTGCGGAAGAAAAAGAGCGAACACAGAAATGGAAAAAATAACAGAAAACGGAATAGAATTAGTAGATAAATTTGATATTTCAAATAGCTTCAATAACTACTACAGTGACTTGAGACATAACTTTGCAAATAAAATATCGCCACCTGATGGTTTTGAGGAACATTTAGATGTATTGGAAAGCACTATGTATTTGCATAACACAACTGAAGTCGAAATAAAATACGTCATAAATTCACTAAAACTGAAAAAAGTGCCCGGGTGGGATAACATCAGAGCTGAAACTATTAAGGAAATTAAGGATGAAATATTACAACCCCTAACTTGGTTGATTAATAAAAGTTTTAATGATGAATGCTTTCCAGACTGCCTAAAATTTGGGATTATTAAACCGGTACATAAAACAGGCGACAAAACGTTAACTGAAAATTATCGCCCAATATCTCTATTGTCAGTTCTTTCAAAAGTTTATGTAAAAGTCCTTAAGCTAAAACTAACAAAATTTCTGGATAAATTCCAGGTTTTAAGTGATAATCAATATGGATTTAGAGAGAAGAGGTCGATGGAAGATGCAATACATGCTTTAATCTCTAAACTATACAATGCTTTAGATACAAAAACACCTGCCATATGCATCTTTGTCGACCTCTCCAAGGCTTTCGATACGGTATGTCATAAAAGATTACTACAAAAAATTAAATGTTATGGACTGCGAGGAAAGATATATAATATATTAGAAAGCTACCTAAAAAATAGAACACAGTATGTGAGTGCTAATGGAGTCTTGAGTGATTCAAGAACAGTTACTTATGGCGTTCCACAAGGTTACGGTACTTGGACCTCTCCTATTTACCCTCTATGTAAATAGCCTGATGACACTAAACACAAATGGATACATCATCAGTTGCGCAGATGATACTGTCATAACCTACAAGTCAAAGGACTGGAATGCATTAAAGATGGAGGTTGAGGGGGATTTTAGAACAGTTAGAGGATGGTTTCAACTTAATAAATTAACATTAAAAATCGAAAAACGAAATATTTACCATTTACCTCTTACTTGAACAATTTACCAAATTTTGGTCCATTATATATAGATGATAACACCCAAATTCCCGAAGCATCCTCAATTAAGTATCTGGGTATTACCCTATATAGGCATCTTAAATGGGACCTACAAGTCAAAAGCATTCCAAATAAACTTAGAGGGCTACTACATAAATTTAAATACTTGCGCGACTTTATAAATAAAAAACAATTATGGAATTATTGGGTGGGGTGGTGTAGCTGACTGTCACCTAAAAAATTTAAACACAATTCAAAAATGGATAATTAAGATTATATTCAAGAAACCAATAACTTATCCGAGCGATACATTATTTAGCGAGAGTAAATTTTTTGACATGAGACAGTTATATTGCCAAAACATTCATGTAAATATCTTCCACGCTACAAGACTTCCATAGAGAATTGGATAACAATAAACTACAGATATGTTTTTAATGATCTAATTGATTTAAGGTATTTAAAATAATTTTAAGTAAAAAAAAACAACACACAACCCGATTATGATGTCACTTAGATGATTTTCACTCCTGGTTATGTATATAACTCACTATTATGTCTCTAACCCCTGATAAGGACCCAACCCAATTATGTACTTTCATTGTTAAGATATATGTTCGCTTTGTTTTACTTTTTATTGCTATGCCATATTTGTTTATATTACCTATATTATTAAATGTGTTGATATTTTAAGCGACATCATGCACACATTCATCTATCTCGCACACAGGCATGCGTTATGCCTCAGCGAGTTATCAATGTTTATTCTTCTTTTTTTCCCTTTTCTTGTATTAATATTTGTTTGTATATTTTAGTTGAATAAACATTATTATTATTATTATTTTTTTTTCCTTTCCGTTTTCTCAAGTGTTTCCTGGTTCTTCAGGTGGGATAGGGATACGGGTTATCACCAAGCACTCCCATCTATTCTTGACTCAAAAATCTTCTCACGATTCTGGTAGTGTTCAGAACAACAGCTTTCTGCATCAGGAAGAGGATGTTTCTTTGCATTCCCAACGTTTCCAAGCTCCTGTGTAGCTCCTTCGGCACAATTCCCGTGGCTGAGATGACGATCGGAACAATTGTGACTTTGTTCAACTTCCACATCTTCTTTAGCTCGTCCGCTAGTTCTGTGTATTTGCGTTTCTTCTCTGCGATGGTTGCAAGGATGTTGTGGGTGTTGGGTACAGCGATGTCCGCAATGATGGCTTCCTTCGTCTCTTTGTATCTCACGATGATGTCAGGCTTGTTGTACGGTACGCAGCGATCAGTGATGATGGACCTGTCATAGTAAATGGTGTACTGTCTGGTGTCGTTGACAGGCTTCGGCTCGTATTTGTAGTACGGGAGCTTTGGATTATCTGTGATGACTCCTAGCCTGTGGCATATGTCTTGATGGATGATTGCTGCAACCAGATTGTGCCGATGTAGGTAATCGGCTTGTGCTAGTAGACTGCAGCCTGCTGTGACATGTTGGATGGTCTCAGGTTTTTCTTGACATTTCCTATCGGTCGTCTTTGACTTTAGGATCCTTGACAATATGCTTCCGGTAGTTCCTCGTATTTACCACTTGGTCCTGAATTGCAATCATAAACCCCTCCGTCTCAGGAATAAGTTCCCCAGCCTTCAACCACGCGTTTGATGCTTGTTTATCAACATAGGGTTGGTCCAGGTCATAGGGGTGTCTTCCGTGGAGGGCTTTACTACGCCATTCTCGGTGTTTCTCGTCACTGCTGTGTACTTTCTCATTCTCTTGCGCATCTTCATTTGCCAGGTTGAGTGGCGTATATTTGTTATCAGTTTTGCACACACTTTGATGTAGTAGTGATGTGGTCTTTCTTTGATGGACGTATGTTCTTAGCAGTTTGATTTGCTTATTGTGTAGGTTCTTGATATCAATCAGCCCGCGTCCTCCTTCTTTTCTTTTCAGTGTCATTCGTAGGGTACTAGATTTGGGGTGGTGTTTTCTATGTTTGGTCATTTCAGTTCTTGTTTTTCTCATGATGTTCTCGAGGTCTGTTGCTGTCCACGTTATTATTCCAAATGAGTATGTGAGTATGGGAATTGCCCAGGTATTGAGGGCTTTCACCAAGCTCTTGCTATTTAGTACGGTTTGGCAGACCTTTTTAACTCTTCTGAGATATTCTTTCATCAGCTCCCCTTTGGTTTATTATTATTATTATTATTATTATTATTATTATTATTATTATTATT
>MU184549.1:54565-91855 GCA_016904865.1 Pissodes strobi
ATATATATATATATAATATAGAGAAATGATTTGCCTAATTTTAATAGAAATACATAGTTGATCTCAAATGATACAAGAATAAGTTTGAAATTTTTAAACTATAATGGAAACCAAATTTAAAAACCAACAAAAATTCTAATTTTTATTGAAAGATGGATAAGGTGTTTTTACTTTTCATTAATGTGATTATAATCGATATTATTTTCAACTCTAAAATAAAGCCAAAATTTAATCGATACCATCTTCATAAAAAAACGAAGGAGCGGATAATCTTAACAAGACCACTTTAGTAGTAGTCCTGAAATAGAACATTTATACCTCAGGAAAATTTATATTTATATGGAATATTCAGATATTTTTAAACTCAAGGTAGCTACGGTTCTGTTTAAGCTCTACTGAAAACACTGTTCACATGACACATTCTTTAGCGCACTTTCTGTTTATTTAGCGAACAAACAAAACACATCGATTCTTCCGCATACTCCAAACATTTTGCACCACGTTCGCGTTCGAAAGGTGACGCAGCCAAGCGTTCGCGCTTATTCGTATTCCTGACGAATTTCAGGACGAAGACTGAATGCCTGCGGCTGAAATTTTCTCTGAAAAGGCATTGAAAAGGTTTGCTGGACCAATCATAACTCACACGCGCAATCTCCGCAGTTTCAGTTAGTTTGTGTGTTTATAATAATGTTTTCATGTTGTGAACAATTTCAAAGCATTAAACAAATTTGAGATTAGGTTATATTTTAAAAGACATTGGATGTTATGGTCATAAAAGTATTTTTATGAAAATTGAGTTTTCCTTATATTATAGTAGTGTTATATTTTAAAACAGTAGACGTTTCTGCTATCAATCATCATTAGCATTTTTTGAAATTATTTATATTTGAAAGTTGACATTTTATCTTAATATGACAGAAAAAAGGAACAAGCTAAGGAGTTATATTTATTTAGGGACTTCGGAAAAATAATAATATAACATTACCAATTGATCATTGCCTTATTTCTCTTGACGGAGTGCCTCCATACACAAATGTTAATATGAAACTGACACCGGAAATTATTGAAACAAATTTGAATTAAATAAAAAAATTCGTTTATCAACTAGGGAATTTGCTGTCAAATCAACATGCTTTGTGCATAATGATACATTTAATCAACAAATGTCTGGTAAGTGTTATTGATCAAATGAGCTGGAAGAATTGGAGAACACCGTTATACCTAAATATATTTTCAATGGCCTTTTTTTTTTGGAGGCACGTAAATAATTGCATTACAACTATATCCAAACAGAATGATTAAATTGTAAAGCAGTCTTTTAATTCATTCAACAAAAAATACGTTTATTTAAATCTAGAATATCTCCCAATTAACATTTTTAATGTGAAAACACCATTAAAACCTGATGATTTAACATAAAAAATCTTGGCCTAGCTATCCCACAAAATCTACAATTTATTGGCATGGTTGATAGGTCAATACAAATACACTCCTGGGCCCAAAAAAAACTGTACAAATAAAATTTCATTAAAAGTCAGTCTTAAAAAACTTTTTAAGTTTTGCAAGTTGTAGGCGCTTTTATTACGTCTATTAGCTGCGACATTCATTTTGTAAAAATCTTTAATCAATTTGGTGTTATACAGTATAGAAACAAAAGTTGCATTTTGCCCTAAATTTTTCAACACTATATGAAATATATTGCTATCAATATATTTCTAAAGTTTTAAAGGGACTATGCAATTTACAACAATAAGAAAAATTAAAAACGTTACATTTTAACTAAGCAACAATGATATTCTGTTTGTTCTTGCATTTTTATCAAAAGTGTCAGTATACTGTCATTCAGCATTAAGAAGATGTTGCACGAGCTGTTGCATTGAATGATGATGGTCGTGATATACGCTACATTGCAAGTGTCTTCAGCAGAGCCAGGGCGCTATACAAGATGCAATGCAATCAGCCACTTTGGCCAGAATGGTGAGTACGCACGACCGTCCAGGATCAGGAAGACCACGAGCCAGTAAGTAACGAGTTGGATTTGGACCAAGTTTCGCCTAATGAAAGACATCTTCGGGAAGTTTGATGTGATTTTGGCTAATGTAAGACATATTCAGGTATTTAGAACACGTTTTATTAGTCTAGCTGGTTTACGGGTCCACGGACTAACAACCACTGTTATTAGTCATCAACCTGAAAATGTACATGGCACAAGAGTGTCTGGTCGAATCGTCTATCGTAATCGTAGACTACATCATCAGGGACTGATGTCAAGAAGACCAGCTGCCTGTCCAGCTTTACTTGCAGCTTATCGTACTCAATGAATAAATTTTGCCCATGAACATAGAAACTTGAATGACGCGTTTTCTTTGCGTTCACCGGATGAACGCGAACGTCTATGGAGAAGTTGAGGAAAAGGTTTTTCTGAATGTCGCATATCTCCAAGAACACCTTTTGGTGTGTGTATATTGGTAAGGGCTGGAATTTCATTACATGTACGTACAGACCTTGTTTTAATTGAAAATGACGCTTTAACTGTTAATCGCTATATAGTGGTATGTTTAGTGGACCACGTCATTCCTTTTACTCTATTTTTTGCTCAACATTTTTGTTCAATGCACGATAATGCCAGACCTCATGTCGCAAGAGTTGTGAACGATTATCTGGATGAAAAGGACATTTAACCAGTAGGCTGGCATTGACGTAGTCCTAACCTAAACCCGATTGAGCATGCCTGAAATATGTTAGGGAGGATAATTCGCAACAGTCAATCAGAAACTATTCCGGATCTTCAAATCACTCTTCTGGACGAGTGAGAAAACTTTCCTCAAAGGGCAATTTCCAATTGTGTTCAAACCTTATCAGGTCTAACGTTTACGTTTAAAATAAAGGTATTGATATCAATAATTTTTTTTTAAAGAAATTACGATATTCTTTCACAGAAGGTTCAGAAATTTAGGGCAAAATGCAATTTTTGGTTCTACACTGTGTAACACCAAATTCATAAAAGCTTTTTGCAAAATTAATATTAGATAATAATCATTATAAAATATCCTACAATTTGCGAACAAGATTATCAAAATCGGTGCAAAACTTATAAAGTTTGTAAGATTGACATTGAATGAAAGTTCGCTTATTCAATTTTTTTTATCCAGGACTGTAGTTGCTCTAAAAAAATAATCAACCCCATATTTAAGTCTTATTGATTACAGGAATTGTTAATTAGCAATATTTTGCATCAACAATTAACAATTTTTTTTTATCTCTAGAATTATGCTGGGGCTGTCTGAAAATATACAAACATATCTAAAAATACTGAATATATCCGTACGACACAAAGAACACAATCTGTGTCAAACGTATTACAGTATTACAAAATATCCTTGAAGAAAAGTTAGAAAATTTAATATTATTCTTAAGCAAAATACTCCTATTTTCTTATTTTTTTTATCAGAAATGAAAAACCTAACTTTCTAATACTTAATATTGATACAAAAGTTCAGTTCTTTTGCTGCCGCTGATTTATTCAATCAAATAACGAGCTTGTTTTCTAAAACCCGTTGGTTAATTTTGTCATGTTATATGTGGTATGTTTGTCAATTTTCGTACATGCTGACAACTCTTTTTTTATTTAAACGCCAGAATAACATTACTTTTTTCACTCAATAGGCGAAGCAAAAGTGGCTTATAGGGTCGTCTGTAGCCTTGGCATAAAAAGTATCAGTTTTACTCCTAATAATACAACATACAATTTTAAAAGTGTTCCAAAACAGAAGCAAAGAAAGCTTAAATACGGAGTTTGCAACAAAAGCAAAAATTGGACTTTTAGTTTGTAAGATTTTTGTAAATTATATTCTTAAGCAACTAATGTGATTTTTACAAAATAGAAAAAGAACCGTGAAAGGTAACAATTAAAAATAAAAAGAGAATTATCCAACAGAAGACCTCTAAGCAGTATACAACATTTATTAAATATTTCCCTAGATACTTCGAACACAGGTTCATTAACTTTTTAATTTATAGTCGGCACCGCTTCCACACTTTCGTCTTGTAATAGGCCAATGTTGCCATCAAAATAATTTTCGTAGAAATTTTGTTATAAATAACCCCAACGAGAGTAACCTAACGAGGTAATATCTGGTATTTAAGCAGGCGAGTCTATTGGTTTGAAGCTGGAAATGAATGTCTAGCCAGTTTCTAACTTGCGTTATGGAGTGCGCAGGACACCATTTTTCTTTAAAAATTTAAGCTTCGTCCTTTCGGGACTCATCAGTGGGTTTTCGCCCACGAGAACCTGACTATCTATGAATGTTATTGATACCCTGATGCACCTATCGGAAAGAAGACACTCATCAATCGTCACTCGATCCGAAAATGCTCCATCGTCTGGACAAGCCCCATGTTGGGCTATATGTGAGAAGATTGGATCAGCAGAAACAACTACTCCGAGCGCTAATAGCCCTACCAGCATTGAATTATACTGCTGATTGCGTTTGATCTGGGGATGAACATGCAATGTAATGATTCACACTACACCCAGAGCAATGTCAGGAATATCCCAATTCCTGGTTGGAGACATATCTTGAATCACATCAGGCTCAATCCTCCATGTCCACAATGAGAGCATAACAACAAGGGTGAGACTGATCCAATCTTCTCACATATAGCCCAACACGGGGCTTGTCCAGACGATGGAGCGTTTTTGGTTCGAGTGATGATTGATGAATGTCTTCTTTCAGATAGGTGCATCAGGGTATCAATAACATAACAGGTTCTCGTGGCCCATACACGTTCCTCTAATGAGTCTCGAAAGGACGAAATTATCGGGGTAATATTTTCCAACCAGGAATTGAGATATTCCTGACCGTGCTCTGGGTGTAGTGTGATTCATTACATTGCATGTTCATCCCCAGAGGAAACGGAATCAGCAGTACAATTCAATGCCGGTAGGGGTATTAGCCCTCGGAGTAGTAGTTCTGCTGATCCAATCTTCTCACATATACCCCAACACGGGGTTTGTGTAAACGATAAAACATTTTCGGTCCGAGTGATGATTGATTAATAACTTCTTTCCGATAGGTGCATCAGGGTATCAATAAAATTCATAGATAGTCAGGTTCTCGTGCGCGAAAGCCCACACACATTGCTCTGATGAGTCCCGAAAGGACGAAACTATCGGGGGAATATTTTCGAAAGTCTCACTCTTGTTGTTGTGCTTTCATTGTGGATTTGGAGCATTGAGCTTGATATGCTTCAAGACATGTCTCCAACCAGGAATTGGGATATTCCTGACATTGATCTGGGTGTAGTGTGAATCATTACATTGTATGTTCATCCCCAGAGAAAATGGAATCAGCAGTATAATTCAATGTCGCTAGAGGCATTAGACCTCGGAGTAGTTGTTTCTGCTCATATAATTTCCAACTGCCACGAAGTCTCTGCTTGCTGTGGTTTAGTAGTACACATTGCATAATTCTATTAGGAAAGCTTGTTTCCTGCATTCTCTGGACAATCTCATACCTTATCAGTTGCTTCCACTCCCACTCTTTCGCTTCTGGATATGCCTAATACCTTGATTTCGGTCTCTTAAGGTCATATGCCATTAGAAGAGTCGCTGTAATTTAGCTTTTCTATATTGGATATCTTAGATATAATAGATTTTTTACAAGACGCATTGTCTCTCTTCCGTTTGTTCTTTACATCCAGCTCCATTAAATCTCGAGGAGTACTTCTTTTACTGGATAAATATTCAGTACAGTTTGACCAAAGTTTCTTGCTATGTGCGTCAGGTGCTTCCATTCTTTGGGTACTAGTTATTATATTTTTATAAACTTTGTCCACCGATTTTTCGTCTGTGGAACTTAAAAGTTAGATAAATTAGATTACGGGACTTAAATTATCAATGTGATATTTGGGACTTTTACTCTATCTGTCATGTTTGTTGGAACGTATCTTATTTACAATCCGATTAGGTATGAAACAAAAAAACATCGCATCCAATAATATATTTTAGCAATGAAAAATTTATTATAATAAATGAAGATGCCAAATTTGCAGTAAATTTAAGATATGCTTCTTGAATAAATCTCGAGGAGCACAATCAGCAGCAGCCGTCCATTTTTTAGCTGCTGGCTTCTTATTCCAGTATTGTAACATTAATGTTGATTGCTTCGCATTCGATTAATATCTTTATTGGTTTGTTTAACATTTGTCCGTCACTATTTTCTGATAATAATTGTTCGTACTGGCTTATGAATTCGCTTTATTCTTGTTGGTATTAGTTTTACATTTGTGACCCTTTTTCGATTAATTTGTTTTTTTATTAATCTTTGTTTTTTTTTCAGATATTTATCACTGACTTTATTGTATTCATTACTGAGCTACTTTTAGGAAGACACTACTTAAATGCTTCTATTTTGTAGTCATTCTATCAAAATCAATATTCGGTAAAGTTTGATCAAAGTTTCTTGCTACGTGTCAGTTTTAGTACAGGTGCTTAGTAGCTCTTTGGACACTTTTTGTTACATTTTCTAACACTTCGTCCACAGATTTTTCAGTTGTGGTACCTAAAAGTTGAATAAATTATATTTCAGAACTTAAATTATTAATGTCATACTTTGATCCTTTATTTTATTAACATATAGCATCTGTCATGTTTGGAACCTACCCCATTTAGAATCGGATTGCATGAAGCAAAATAATATCGCATCCAATAATACATTCTAGGAATGACAAATTATTATAATAAATAAAGATGCCAAATTCGGAGCAAATTGGAGGTACTGAACGATAATAAAACTTCTGCCGTTAGTGCCAATTTATCTTAATCATTTGGGCAGTGATTACATACAGCGATTCCAAGCGAGGCTGGGCTTAAGACAACGTAAAAACCACTTTATCAAAGTATATTTACCATGAACTATGTCATCATTGATTTACGTCCTAAGCCACAAGTAAACCTACAGAGGGGCAGTGTTATCTTGAGATATTGCTAATTAATCATTATTTTGTGGTATTTTGTGGTCCCCAAATAAACAAAACAAATAAACACTATTAAGAAAATAGCTAATAATAATCAAACAGATCAAAAATCAATTAATAACTGTATATTACTAGGCTAACCTCTTCTTGCTACTTTGTTAGCATGTAGGAGGTGGAATCCAATATTCCAAATTCCAACTGTAAACATACTACTGCACAGTTAAATAGGTTATTATTTATTATTTTACTTTTATAAAATATCGACAACCTTGTTAAATAGCGAGCGTAAATCGCTATTTAACAAGGTTAGTTATTTAGATTACTTGTTTTTCTTCATTCTATATTGGAATTAAATTTTCTGAAAGTAGAATTAAACAAAAATAATTTTAGGGAATCGTAAATAACAATAAACAGAATTAAATACACATTATTGTTTAATTAACTTAAGTCTATAATAGATCCGGAAATGAAATACAGTGTTAAACAAAACCTCTAAAAATAATGGAATGCCGCATGGAATGTCTCCACTCAAATTAAGGGGATGGTACGCTGTGGTGCAAAGTGAACTTCCATTGATCCCTTGGTACAATAACATTATGTTGACAGAAGACACATCACCACTATAATTCAAATAAGGACTGAACATGATCTCGTCCCATCCCATCTATTTAAAATTTGTGTGATAAATAATCGAAATTTTGAATGCATTACAGTCACTGCAAATCTTTAACATGTTATATTTAATAGTCCCGTTAGATGGAGATTTGCATCAGGAAATGATACAGGCAGGAATCGACAGGCCTGGTTCAGCGAAATCGCTTCTCCGTAATATCAATAATAACTCTATGAGAATTTCTGGGGTAAAGAAATTAGTAAGAAATATGGCCAAAAGAATTTGACTTAAAATATTTTTAAGTTCATAACTCAACCGCAAGGGGAGCATTTGCTATGGTGTTACAACAAAACGCAAAATGCTCGAACTCTCTTAGACACAATGTAGGTAGGAAATACATTTTTTATAATCTACGTTCAATTCTCTACAAATTTTGTTTAAACAATTTTTGTCTAATTACCATGGCAAGAGCAGGGTGCTGGACAACAGTTTTTTAAAATGCTTTAACTTAACCGAATTTAACAAACGATGGCTCATTTTAATGGACTCTTTAATCCGAAGTAATTTGGATATAAACAATTCAAGAATTAATTTGTATGCGCCATTCAAAAAATGTCATATTCGTTCCGATTTCTTAAAACCCTATAGCTTTTTTTACTCTGTTTGATAGGTCATTAGTTAAGACAAATACATTTGAAAATCGGAGATAACGACCTCCGGTTTTCAAATTTATTTGCCTCAACTTAATGACCTATCAAACAGAGTTAAAAAGCTGTAGGGTTGCACTTGAATTTCGGAACTAGTATGACATTTTTTTGAATAGCGTCCTCTATCTCTCAGCATACAAATTAATTTTTGAATTGCTTATAATAAAATTAAAGCGGATTAAAATAAAGTCCTTTAAAGTGAGCCATCGTTTGTTAAATTCGGTTAAGACAAACCCAAGTTAAAGCATTTTAAAAATTTTAAACTGTTGTCCATCACTTTGCAGTTGCCATGGCAATTAGAGAAAACTTGTTTAAACAAAATTTGTAAAGAATTGAACATAGATTCTTAAAAGTGTATTTCCGATCTACATTGGGTCTAAGATATTTGGAGCATTTTGTGGTTAAGTTAGGAACTTAATTTTTTTTTTAATCAAATCCTTTTGCCCATATTACTTAATATTTTTTTTACCCCAGAATCGTAGCATAAAAGGTTTCCGAGATGCAGCCGCTCCGTAGCCTTAGCTGATCACGCAGTATTTCTGCGTTTTATGTTTATCTTTTTATCTTTTCTTCATTTTATAAGTATCAAAAGCCTATTCTCTCCTTTTAATTGAATGTTTACACCCATTTCTTCTTTTCTGTTGCAATATTTCTGATTTTGTTCCATACTAACTTTCAATTTTGTAAAGAATCCTACGCTCAGTTAATGGGACTATGACGAATGTACCTGGGTAAATGTGTAAGCGAGAATCTCATAACCAAGCAGCATCAACAGCTCCCTCGCGTAAACTATTCGTCGTACAACTAGAAACACCTAGAACATCGCTTTACCAGAACTCCTTTGTCTGGCGCACTGCATCACTGTGGAACTCACTTCCAGGACATCTGTTTCCCACTAATTACAACCTACAAATATTCAAGAACCGTGTCAATCAACATCTTCGCACACACACCGCTCGTCGAGCGCCATAGGATCTCCCTTTAGTGTATGTGCCACTGCCATAAAAAAAAAAAAAAAAAAAACAACTGAAAGTTAATAGGGTAATTTTTAACCGTTACTTTCACCAAATTGAGAACGTATCCTCTATCTATTTGCAAAGACTAATAGAAAAAATTACAACCGATTTACAGCAAGAAATTTAATCAGTTTTTCGGGTTATAGGTAGAGAAAATTGTGTCAGATGGAGTGCCCAAAAATTAGATAATCTCGTTAAATTTCTCCCCTAAAGTAAGTCTTTCCTATACTCCTACCTGTTTTAGTTCTACGTTAGTAAGATAAATAAACCAATAAAATAATAATTGTCCATGAAGAATTTTAGTTACTTAGATCACTGAGCAAAAGTTTCGGGATATACTAGATAAATAAAATTAACAAGTAAGGACTATGCTTCGTTCCTAAAAAATATACATATACAACTTTGAAATAGGTATAATAAGAAAAGGTAGGAAAATTGCCGAATGAGCTCCTATCTGATAAACTAATCAGCGCTTTGAAATTCATGAAAAAAAAATTGAGAGAATACCCATAAATTATTAAAGTACAATGGGATAAGAGTATGCGTCTGTTAAGAGTACGAATCAGATTTAAATAACCTAAAATTATTTGATATTGCTCGCTAGTAGAACAGGAATTTGTGGTGTAACAACATTTATACCGGGTAAAAATATGAGTGTTCTTTATACTAAAGAAACTTATATTTACAATCAAATCACTATGTTTCTTTTTTGGGGTTATGCTGCTGCTGCTGCTTTATGTGTGGAATTGCTGGACGGCATTCACCCAGAAACTAGGCTTGAAATGCTTCGGACCGCCCAACTAAGGGCATCTGACTTCAGTCATAATCCACTATTCCATTTCACTCCCCTCAGTCCTCGCGGTTCTATTTTGATGCATCTAAGGGCTCTTGTGAAATATAGTCCGTGCAACAAACTGAGAGAAATGTTGGCTCAATGGCACTCTATTTTTGACTCTTCAAGGTGTCGAGCACGTACAGTGGTAGCTATGGACTGAACTTTTGCAGGCACAGACAGAAATTGTACAACGGGAACATCAGGTTCTCCCCGGCCTGGATAGCGTGAATAGAGATTTCCTCTGGCTAGGATACACGATTTTTCCTCGCAGAGAAACAATGGTCATTGAACGATAGCAACACCCAAAATGGCGACAAAGGAGCCGCTGCAAAACGTGTGTTGACTCGACCGAAGACGAAGCGGAAATCCTTTTTTTTTGGGTTATGTTTCAATAGGTATACATGTTGTGGCTCAATGCCCGAATTTTAAATAAAGAGTTTATTTCTACATGCTATGTCGGCTTAGAGCTCGCACTCAAAGATAGCGCAATTTGAATATGCTTTTTCTTGGAGAAATCATACCATACGTTTGGTGTCTTTTCGAGTTTTAAATGGATAAATACAAAAGCAAAAGAGAAGAAAGCTGGTTTTTACCGAAAATATTCTGCAATCTATTAAAGAGAGAATTGCCAACTAAGAAAGTAAGTGACATATCGCAGAGTCATCTGAAATATCGGAGTCGATTCTTCGAAAAGGGCTAAAATGTGGAATAATTCTTAAATCCCTTGTCGCCGGATTTGCTCCAGCATTTAGCACAGAACACGTAATAGAATTGACAAACGACATCCAAAAATTAGATTCCATGTTTTATGGCATTTCACAGAAAGGAAACAACTTCATCACCGTTTTACCAAAAATAAAATGATGACTAGAAAATACTGGATTATAGTTTTAAGAAGTGTCACGGACTTATACTTAGACAAACTAAAAAAAAGTAGTTTAGCTGGGGCTGCAGCTTTTAACAAAGTACAAGTCTTGAGATTTTTTGACAATCTTTAATTAAAATCCATAAATTCGAGAAAGCTCAAATTTATAACGTGGATGAAACCGTGCTTCTCACTGTCTGGTCGGGATACACAAATTCTTTTATTATTGCTTAAAACCATAAAGAAGGGTGTGGTATTTTAATTAACCACTTTTAATGAACAGTATAACATAGGGTGGTGAGAGAAACTGAAACATGTATTCGGTATTGATATAATTTAATAATGCAGGTGTAAATTGCATTTAAATATAATGGAGATAAACAAACAATGTTTTCTTTGTTAAATAGAAAAAATATATATACAATTCTTAGACTAAAACTTTCAATCACTCATCATTCGTTCCAGTATAAAACTAAAATTACAAAAGGTTTCTTAAATTTAAAAATGTCTACTGAAGCGTCTTGATTGTTTGATTTAGAAATTAGTTTTTATCTTTATTATTTTAAGACTTCGTCTTCAACTTAGTAACTTTCACACAGCATACCTTTCCACTTTGACTGCTTTACCTGCCTTGCTTTACAGGAATTCGACAAGGAATATTAGTCTGCCTTCCGCCATTTTATGTTCCAATTTCCAACGGGAACGGGGATGCTATCGCTTCTAACTTCGAAGAATTGCTTTAAAAAAGCTCAAAAGGAGGTCTTTGTCCAACCTTGGACAAAGATAACTGAGGTGCACGAAATATTCTCTAATATTTGTGCATACAAGAGAGATTGGCCCAAAAAGGAATTTGACCTTTTGGCGCGAAGAGGCACTTGCTAGAGCTCGGTAGCACGATCGACCCAGCAACGTGGAGTGTTTGCAGTGCACTGATTTGAATTTCTTTCTTCGAGCGAGTCGCCAGCTGGCGCCACGATCAAATAAAAAGTGGGGATTTGGCGCTTTGCCGAATTCATTTTAAATTACAAGGGTAGAAGCTGTTTTCTTTCTTTATTTGACAGACTGATTCTGACGGAGACAAAAATACATTAACTTGAAAACGATTACAAACGTTTTCCTTTACTAGTGAAAGTTGGCTCTATTGTAATCTATTATACCGACAGAGCCCTAGCTACAGGATCGCATTAAGGGGTCGTCCGTCTAGGTTTGGACTAAGGGGTTTTGAAGAACTGGCATATGCTAATTTAAATGCACAAATTGGGTTGTACCCGGGGTGAAATAAATCTATTTTAAGTTTAATTATGGCTCATTCATTCTACATACATACAGGGTGTTCTCACCAAACTATATGGTGAAAAACGATAGTTTCTACACGTGTTGGGGTTTTTCCCCAACACTGTCCTAAATAAAATTCCTAAAGTAGTAGCTAGCAAAGGGGAGAAATCTGTTGGAAAAATTGTTTCCGCGGAAAGAGGTAGGTTACCTATTTTTTTATAGTCAATAAGTATTAACAGTAATTTTTGTTTTGTTTTAGATACTATAGTTACAGCGTTCTGTTGTTTCAGTGCGGTAGGATATTATATCCGTCCCGCGCTAATCTTTCTAAGAAAAGGGCAGAAAAAAGAACTCCTTAATGACTGCCCTGATGGATCGATTTTGAGGTTATCCGATTCCGGCATGATTAATAATGAGTTATTTATAAAGTGACCAAAGCTCTTCAAATAATTTGCCGAAGCTACAGCAGAATTAAATTATGTACTGCTAGTTCTCGATAATCACAGTCCCCACGTAAGCTTAGAAACAATTTTGTTCTGCAGAGAAAACGAGATACATCTATTTAGCATTTCGCCGCCTTTAGATGTTTGTTTTTTCAGCCACTAAGAACCAGTTATAGTGTTGAAGTTAATAAGTAGCATATCAACCATGCGGGCAAACCATCAATTACCATGAAACATGTCATCGTTATTTGGCGCTGCATGTAATCTAATTGTCAACTTAGAAAAAGCTCATAAAGCAGTTTTATGTAATTTAACCCCGACGTATTTTCTGAAGATGACTTTATGGGAGCAACAGTAACTGAAGCCCAATAAATGAGACCTAGAAGGAAGTAGTAGAATATTTTAGTGACGCAGTGTCACCTGCAGTTTCACCAGATACAAAAATTCAGATTATTGAAAAGTTTCTATATCATTTGAAAATATAGAACTAGTTAGGGCAAAACCCAGTTTGCTTATTGTTTTAGCATCTACAAATAACGCGGAAATTGTTATTTCGCATCAAGAGAATATTGAAGTTAGCACAAATGCTAAAATATAGCCTGACAGTGTAGTATAAGTAGAAAAAGGCAGCAATACAGAAAATGAAAAAGAACATGTTAAAGAAAGTTTTGTGAACAACCAAACCGATATCACAGACAAAACCGACGAATGCTGCGATTCAAAATATGCCGATCTAGATAAACAACTTACCAAAGAAACAGGCGAAAATAGTTGTAGAAAAGCAGACAGTAAAAAACCAGTTGAGGATGTCCAGATAGAACACACTATACCAATCCCAAAATGCCATAGAAATGGAAAAGGAGGTCGAAACCAGCAACGAAAAGAGAGGAGCAAAAAAAATTCAAAATCAACAAAAAGAAAGTACTTTGTGAAGAGACTGAAAACAAAACCAGGCCAAAAAAGTTACGAAAGCAAATAATAATAAAGGAGGAAAAATAGCTCACCAAGGGGTACAAGTCCAAAAGAACAGAATTGTATAAATTCCACAAAAAAAGCGTGTGCACTATGTGCGCATATCTGAAGTGAAACTTCTTTTACTTTAACGCCCTAGCCTTATACATATCGCAACGGATTTGGTTAAAAAAAGTAGTGGAATATTTTAGTGACGCAGTGTCACCTGCAGTTTCACCAGAAATATCACCAGATACAAAAATTCAGATTATTGAAAAGCTTCTATATCATTTGAAAATATAGAACTAGTTAGTGCAAAACCCAATTTGCTTATTGTTTTAGCATCTACAAATAACGCGGGAATTGTTATTTCGCATCAAGAGAATACTGAGGTTAGCACAAATGCTAAGATATAGCCTGATAGTGTAGTATATGCAGAAAAAGGCAGCAATGCAGAAAATGAAAAAGAACATGTTAAACAAAGTTTTTTGAGCAACCAAACCGATATCACAGACAATACCGACGAATGCTGCAATTCAAAATATGCCGATCTAGAAAACAACTTACCAGAGAAACAGATGAAAATAGTTGTAGAAAAGCAGACAGTAAAAAACCAGTTGAGGATGTCCAGATAGATCACACTATACCAATTCCAAAATGCAATAGAAATGGAAAAGGAGGGCGGAACCAGCAACGAAAAGAGAGGAGCAAAAAAAATCCAAAATCAACAAAAAGAAAGTATTTTGTGAAGAGACTGAAAACAAAACCAGGCCAAAAGAGTTACGAAAGCAAATAATAATAAAGGAGGAAAAATAACTCATCAAAGAGTACAAGTCCAAAAGAGCAAAAAAATGAAGATGAAATGAGGATGTGGCGTTACTTATTCCGACCCTCCTGAATTACATTTGATTCAGAGTAAATTTTGCTTAGAATGGTGGCAGGCCGTTTGTACCTGGTATCATCAACTAGTAAATTCCAGTGCAATATGAGTTTATAAGCATGCGTATCTTTGCCGGCTCATGTACTATCATGGTCTAAGAGTGTGCATTTGCAGCAATATTTCTTATTGCTTTTTGACAAGAATTCATAACTTTTAATTGACTTTTTCTTTGATTATTTTTAACTTAAAACTGTTATAAACATTTTTACAAACAATTGCATTTTATTTTCAATGAATTTATAACTATTTAACACTCTTGCTCCGTTATCCTAGTATTGCTTGATATATTAAGTAAAGATTCAATAAAATTATATTATGCTTACTTAAACGATCTAGGGCTTTTCAGCTTTAAACTTGTGTTGAATGTCATTATATCTTGTTGAAACTTGGTCTTATAAATTGTTCACCCCTCTTTCCATCTGTTGACGAAAATAATTGTGAGTTAATCAACAGTAAATTGAATTCCTCGATGAGAAAAGTTTTGAAAGACATATCCCTCCGCTTAAATAGATAGCAAAACGACGAATATAAAAGCAACTAAATTGGATGAATAGCGCCCAAAAGTAGTTCGACTCGCGTAACTCTCCAAGGGTTTCCAACTATTTAATTAACAGATAATATGTTCGCGTATACTGAAATTAATAAATCTAAAATTATTGGTTGTATGATGACATGGATATTTAGAAATAAATGATTAGGAAATTAACAAAATTAGGCACTTACCGAATAAAATAAAATAAAAAAAAGTTATTGAGAATAATAAATAATAATAATTGTAGTTATCAGTGTTTATAATAGTTTATACATATGTATAAGTAATGGTGCAATTTTGAATTAAATAACTAACTATATGTAAAAAATGTTCAAGTTCTCCGATCCTGGCCCGTTTTTCATATTCAAATCGTTTTAAATGAGATTTCAGGCAAATATAATATCTACTTATTTATCACAAAAACTATATGCATCGATACATTAATATGCTAAAAGTAAAATTTCACCTCTAAATCTGCCATAAAATTCACCAGAAACTGCGTCTAATTACCAAAAATTTTTAATTTTCCGATGCGTTTGTTCCGGTTTCAATGAGATTTCAGGCAATATATGTATAAATCTACATATTTTAGCCTAAATCAAAATATTTAAATTCAAATTTCCCATAATGCATTAAAAGCAAGGCTATCTAAAATTGCGGAAATATTCGATTTTTTTGCGATTGTCTGCATGTTTTAATTTAGCATCGATTTTCTCGTATTTCTCGACCTCGTATGGAAATAAACCTTTTTTATAGCAAAGACCACGAGGTTTATGAATCTTGATTGTTTTCTTGAATATAGCAATGCACTGGCTGGTAAGTACGCTTAAAGCAGAATTTTCAAACTGAAAGTCAAAAAAATCACCAATTCGACATTTTCTATCGGATGGATGAGGTCCTTTGGTACGTTCTGCTCATATATCCTTTTTTTATTGTACGAAAGTTTGGTTGCTGAAGATTATTCGGTTTTCTAGAAATAAACTATTAAGTGATGTCGTGTCAAAACTCGAAATGGGGAAAGTTTAAATTCGTAATCGACTTTCCTTTAACACGTTGAGTGCTGATGACGCCATTTGGCGTCATCCGCTTCCCAGACGGGAGGCGCATGACGCCAATTGGCGTCATCGACACGATAGGTTTTACCGCTCCAGTAAACTATCAGCCTTGTAGCGAAGTGGTTGTGCGATCGTCAGCCTGTTATTTACGAACGAAGTAAGCGAAAAATTGTGTTGGTTCGAGTTCGTCATGGACGGAAGTTGTGCGGGCCCTTCGGGTGTAAAAAAAAAGGAAAACAGTTAAAAAAAAATCAAAAACCGATACGAAATAATTACCCACTGACTGAGGATGAGTTAATGCAGTGTCTGATGGATTCCGATGACGATGTCAAGGATCCAGATTATTCCGAGTCGGACGGAGAGGACGATGAGTATAGTGGTGATGAGGAAAATATGGACATTTCTCTCGATCATAATACAAGTATCGACTTGGATGTTACGAGAGCTTCTTCTCAGTCTCCTTTTCGCCCTCAAACGCCTCCTCAGCCCCCTGTTCAGATGCCCCCCGCCCAGGTCCAAGCCCCTCAGGCTCCTGTAATGTGGGACTCTGTGGAATACGTTCCCACTAATATACCGTTTACTAAGCAAAGTGGGCTTCTAATTCAACCTAGTGGTAAGTTTTAGTTTGGTTTACGTTTTCTTCAACACTTTTTTTATGAAAAATCGAAAAACTGATGCGAGGTTTTTTCCTGAAATAAGTGTTTTGTTTTAGAAAACACACCAACGGATTTTTTTAATTTGCTGGTTACCGCCGAACTTCTTGAACTAATCGTTAGACAGACTAACATTTATGCCGAAGAATTTTTTTTGTCTGCTTCAACGAAGGAAAAATCACGAATAACGCGCTGGAAGGAGGTCACTATAGAAGAAATGAGAGTTTTTATAGGACTAATTTTTCATATGGGCACTATTAGGTTGAATAGGTTGCAAGATTATTGGAAAACCCATAGGCTATTCAATTTACCTGCTTTCAAAAACTTCATGAGTAGGGATCGTTTTATGGTTATTTTTAGATGTTTGCATTTTTCAAGAAACCCCTTACCTGGCGAACAAAGACCGGCAGATAGGTTATTCAAAATAAGACCCGTTCTTGATTATTTCAATTCAAGAATGAACGATATTTATTACCCGAGTAAAGAGCTTTCTTTAGACGAGTCCATGGTGCTTTGGCGCGGTAGATTGGTTTTTCGCCAATATATAAAAAACAAACGACACAAGTATGGCGTCAAGCTATATATTCTCACGGAACCAGACGGCGTTATTCAAAAGTTTGCGGTCTACACTGGGACTTTGGATGATTTCGGAGGCAAAGGCCATGCTGCCAACGTAGTACTACATCTAATGGATCAAAAGTTGGATGTAGGACATTCCTTATATATGGACAACTACTATAATAGTTTTGAGCTGGCTTCTCAATTGCTGACTAGAAAGACTTATTGTACTGGTACAATAAGAGTTGATAGAAAAAGCAACCCTAAAGAGGTAAAAGAGGCAAAATTGAAAAAAGGCGAAACTATTGCCCGCTATTCAAACGGAGTGATGATTGCAAAGTGGAGAGACAAAAGGGATGTTTTTTATATCTCGACAGAGTTTACAAATAATTTGAGAAATTTCCTAAACAAGAGGCAACAGGAAATAAGCAAGCCAGAAGCTATTATCCAGTATAACCGTTTTATGGGAGGAATTGACAGGAAAGATCGGATGATGTCGTACTACCCTTGTGAAAGAAAAACTTTGCGGTGGTACAAAAAAATTGGGATTCATATATTATACATGAGCCTTATCAATTCTTTTTTTATGTACAAAAAATATGTGCGCCCAAAGATTTCTCTTTATGACTATCGATTAGAAGTGCTTGAAAAATTATTACCTGAAAAGGAGGGTCCTTGCGTTGAAAGGCCAATGGCAGCATTGCATTGTCCGAAAAAAAATTCTGAATCAGAAAAGGGCAAAAGAGTTGCACGTAGAAGATGCATTGTTTGCTATGAAAATGGCATTAGGACGGAAACAAGGTACCACTGCCCTGTCTGTCCAGAAAAGCCAGCTCTTTGCACAGATCCCTGCTTTTCTGAATATCATAGAAATAAATAAAAAATATTTCTTTTATATTTTGATATTTTTCGCAATAGTTTGAGTTTGGTTTTTAGGTAGTTTATAAGGTTTTGTTTTTGTTCTTAGTAAATAATATGTTTTGCTTATGTTTTTTAATATTTCATAAATGTTTATTTAGAAGTTTTGGCAAAATACATATTTTCATATTTTCTTTCAATTGAATGTGTATGTTTATGTTTTTAAGTTCTTGTAATATATATTACTATTAGAATTCATTAAATCGTATTTATTTTGTTTTGATAACTTTTTTTTCTTGTTCGAATTTTTTTTTCTTAACAATATTATTTTTCAATATTTACATTATTTTTCCACATTTCTAAAGTGAAAATTTACATGACGCCATTTGGCGTCATCAGCCTCTGACATGCATTTTTATTATGGGAGGCTCATGACGCCAAATGGCGTCATGGCCCTTTTGGCGTCATTGTTAATATTTTTTAATTATAAATGTTACTTTCATGCTAGTATTAGCCTCGAGCCTCATTATTTTCCAAAAATCTTAGCAGCCTTTGGAGTCGTGTATTCAAATTTAGTCAGCAATGAACGTGTTAAGAAAATTGCTTAAGGAGAAAAAAAAAATTAAAACCATCACTTTTTTGACCTATAGTAATTGATGTTTTTACATTTTTCCGACACTTTCGAAACAGAGAAGCATTTAGAGACTATTCCTCTGGAAATGCTCTATTGAACTGTCGTCTCAATTTTTTCTATTTTAGCGAATTTTTCGGCGCTAGAACGACTCAAAATCACCCTTTGTCGTATTTGGCAATGTATAAGAATGGTACTGGGCTCACCAATTATCGACACAAGAATTCACTTAACGGATCTTGCACATAGAGGATATACATAAGATTCTGGGTTAAACTTCAGATACCCAAACAGATAAAAACTTCGCGCTATACAGGTGCGAATTCAGCAACTTCGTGAATTCTCGCCATATATTACAGGCGAGAGGCAGAATTGATGATTTTGTGCTAAGTGAACGTTGGCAGCTTTTAGAGCAGATTGGAGATTGGGTTGTTCCCTACCATTTTGTAAAAGTGTTACTTTTAGAACGTTTCCTTCTTCCCTTTCTGGTCATAGGCATCTTTTCCATTTCCTTTGATTCCGGCAGTTTTAGACCAATCGTTTCCCGCTGCTTCTTTGATGTCGTCTATCCAACATCTTGGTGGTTTACCTCTTCCTGTTTTATTCCTCTGGGTCGCAAATTTGTTACTTTCGTAGTCAACCTATCATTTTCTTGCCTCACGTCATATCAACTCAGCCACGCGTTTGATAATGCCAGATATTCTCGTTCGTCATCTGCTGATTTAATTTTTTACTTTGTTCCTCAAGGATATACTTTGCATAGCGCGCTTTATAGCCCTCTGGGTTACTCTTTATTGGCTTGCACCAATCGCATAAAGATTTATGATCGCTAACGTTTCAGTTCATACGTAGTCATCGGCAGGATGTATAAGGCGTAACCTTGCGCTTCAGATATGGGAATTTCTATGATTTCTGATTTACTTTTCTCAATCTATTAGGGTGACCTAGGTCTATATATTCGACTACAATTTAAATTCTGTTGTTGTATGCGGATATGAAGATATTATTGCGAATCATTATTTTAGTGTTCACATTATTTATCGTTAAACCAAGAACTATTCATTATTATCTGTGTTTTCTGACATAAAAATGATGATCCATTAATTATTATACATTCCTCTCGCCACCATAGTTTTTTGAATACCTCTTCTATAGCCAAGGTGAATAGCTTTGATGAAATGGACTCCCTAGTTGAAGCATATGCCAATAAATTATGTCGTTGCAACCGCTAGATATTTCCTACAGTATCATGTACCATCTGTAGATCAATTTGTAGCCAACAAATTCAGATCGTTTAAAGTTATAGTAGAAACACGCCATACTCAAATTTTGTTTCTTCAATTTTCAATCTTTGTTTTTCTAAGTTTTATCGTGTTAGAACAATCAAGTCCATCTTAGCTAACTAATACAAACCTCTAGAATTTTTTTAAGAAATACAATACTTCCAGTAACGTGACATGATGCGGAACTAATGGGCAAAATGCCTGACAAGGTTAATTGCCTTTGTATTACCAGCCCTGTTGTTAATATATCGAGAAATGCCGACCTAAAAGGATAGTAGCAATTTAGTTTAATTAACTAGCAACAATGGGGCAACAAACATGCTTTATTTTCGCTTGGGATATGAATCAAGGTTTCACCTCACCTGGAAAACGTGAAGTTATTAAATCGATGTTATCGCTGCTAACCGAAAATGAACGAAACTAGTCGAATTAAATTATAAAGCATTGTACGATTGTACGTATTCAAATTTTCTTTTTGTGAGAACTCAAACACACTTTCATGAAATATATATAATTTTTCTGTATTTAAATTTATTTATGTATTAATCTTGAAATGGTTAACATTTATTTGGGAAAAGAACCCTGAAAACAGAATATTATACTATGCTTTTAACAGCCTGGACCTACCATTGACCCCTGGCGAACTCTCACTTTCAAATTATAGGTGAACTGATAAAATTACTGACTACTAGTCGTTATGGCTGAGTGTCGAATCCAAACTATGAAAGCGGGAAATCCCTTGCACTTACCATCACTGAAAAAACAATTGAACACAAAAAACATGTAAACTATTTTTATTTCAAAATATTGTGGCTATTTTTGGGATTTTCGAAGGAATTTCGATATGCACATTTAGTGGACTAGTTGATTAACATAATAGGAGGCATACACACACCTTAGATGCACATGGGTACATAGACGTAGTAACGAAACTGTATTTGTCCACGACAGCTGTGAAAAAAAGCGTTTTCCGTACACTGCACATGTGCACAATATAAATAATCAGTTCCATTTTGCTCTTATGCGGTAGCCATCGTGGTCATGATTTAATAAAAGCAAATGTGTACAAGTGTAAAAGTGTGGAAAACAGATTTCATAATAGTGTGATGGTACCATTCGACTTTCACAGCCTGTAAGAAATGCATGCTTTGCACACGTGTTCTGCAATAGACTATTTCATGACGTTTGAAGGTCAACAGAGCATATGGGTTTTGTTTTGCACTTCTAATCACGTATCATGTCACTGTTGCTTGGAAATCTTGCAACATTATTCGTTCTAAGGCAAGGTCATACAATAGTGATTATACCACAATAAATCTATAAAATTGAAAAACTACTCACTGACAACTAGAAGCTAAGATCAGTTTTCCAACATAATACTGATGTTATCCAGTATACAATATTCAATTAAATGTTTCAATTAAAATGAAGAATCACTGAAGTTAATCAAGGAATTAATTTAGTGGAATCAAATAACAAATTAATTAAATGAAGTTAATTAGTGTACAATAAATTGAATGAAGGTAATTAACAAAGTAATTAGTGAAGTAAATCACCAACTATTAACCGAATGAGAGATTAGTTTAATGATATTAATTAGCAAATTAATGAACGAAGTAAATTGCCAACCATTAATCAAATAAAATAAAATAATTAAATGAAATTAATTCACAAATTAATTAGTGCAGTAAGTCACTAACTATTAATCAAATAGTATAAAGTTAATTCAATGAAATTAATTAACAAATTAGTTGGTGAAGTAAGCCACCAACTATTAATCAAACAATGTCAGCTTGCCTTAATGACAATTCAAAATAAAGTAAATGATAGCTAAGCCAAACTAAAACTCAAAAAGTTAAGGTATGTGTAGGCAATAAGGTAATTAAAGCGGTATTAAATTAAAATAAGTAAAAAAACCACAAAATAATGTAGGTAAAACCAAAGCAAACACCCTATATTAAATATTAGTAGAGAGCGATTATATTCAATTGAGTACGTATTATTAAATAATGATAGCAAAAATCGAAATAATATCCAGGCATAAGGTAAAGTAGTAACTAATATGCAAAATTATTAGACGGTTTCAAAAATAAGAGAAATATATACACTTTAACCTATAAGTTGTTAAGGCTCGTATAGCTATTCAAATAAATAAGCTAATGTTAGATGTTGATACAAGTTGCACAATGATATAAAAATTTAAATATAATTAAAGCAACTAAGTCGTGATCACGAATCGTTAGCCGCAATATCAGATATTTACCTGCGTCAGCACAACATACACTAACTACACAGGCCTTTACGTGCAATAAAAAAAACTAAAAGCAAAGTTTTGCAAATATAAAAGCTCTGGTAAGCAAATGTATCTTTCAAATATAAGACCAATCAAATCTATAAACCGTGGTTACACTTACGAATCAAATTATTAAAAAATAATGCAGTTATTAATTTATCAAAAATCAAAATTCATTACATTAGAATGCTCACATAAGATTGAATGAAAATAAAACTAAGTTAGGCTTATCTGCGTCCTGTGGCTCTCAAACCAGCACGGATGCTATCATATACTCAGGTCTCAACAACTATCCAGCTACACCAACAAGTATCCACTGAATACTCCTTACAAGAGGTCAGTTTTGTAATGTAAGGTAAAATGCTAGAATCCCGAGCACTACAAGCAAACTAGCAAACAGCTAGTAAGGATGGTAGAGGTAAAATTAAAACTCTAAAAACAATAAACGTCTAAAACATTAGACACAATTCATTGGCTGTACCTGTGGCCAGCGCAGCAGTTCAATACAAAACCCCCAGTTAATTATTAATTACTTGAGCTTAATTACTTAAGCGAACGGAAAGTTCATTGGCATAATACCCAGCCAGCAAGAGAAAACTTTATTAAACCACTAACTCCTTAATTTAATCTTGCAATAATATCAAAAATATATATTATACCTAATAATATAAGACATTGACATCCCCCAAAATGAAAATATCATTTTATAAAGAGTATAATAATAAAATAGAGTGAAGTGACCCAAAATGTGGCAACTCAGGCATTTTGAACAATGTAACGAAGCCCAGTACAGTACGAATAACAAAGTTACTATAAATTATGAAAATAATCAGTAGGCTATCTCTAAAAGATATTTATAGTTTAACTAAAGCTTTAAAAACTATGTTTTAGATAGACATTTGATTAAAGTAATCAAAGCAGAGAGTAACCTAATGGAAAAAAATCTAATTTACAAGTTGTTAGATTAGAGATAACATTTAAGTTTAATTAGAGATATTAAAAAAACTTTGTACGTAGAAGATAACATAATTTAATGGTATTTAGCCATTACAGATTATTTTAAGAGAAAATATAAGTTTTTTCCTTAGGAGCATTAAATTCATGAATACATTCTTTGAATACTGTTAAATATTTACCTCAATTCAAGGTGTTCTAACGAGGGTTTTATAGAAATGTTTAACCTCTATTCCATGTGACTTTCCCAGTCTGGTAGATAAAAATCCTTCCGTGAAGAAATTAGGTTTCTTGCTACTAATCCATCAAAAATACAGACAGGCTAACCAAATATAAGATATTCAAGAACCTATTTATGTAGTCTTGGTTCAAAATCCCATCAAGATGGTCCGAAAAATTCCAGATACAAGCTACTGACTACTTCTACCAAATGACCGTAGAAAAGTGACATGGCCCTATTCACCTCGACCAAGTGTTCCTTCACACAAAAAAACTTCAAAAGCTTACTACTCATACTACTACTAAACCAGCACTAGGTAGCGTTAAATTTTGCACATTTATGATCCTACCCAAACCGGCTAACATCTATGCGAACCACAATCAAGAATAATTAATTAAATTAATAAATTGTAACAATTATTTTAGTATAATTAGACGATGAAATAGTACAACCGTTATTTTTTGGATAACCGCAGTACTACATCTGACGCGTATCGCATGAATCACTGTTTCGTGTTGAAAACACTAAAGCAGGTACCAGGCTGGAAATTTACTGCATTCAACAGCTACAATAGATGGCGCAGTGATGTCAAAATTCGATTAAATATTCGGGATTATTTGCATTTAAATATACTTTACAGGCGTAGCCGACTATATCAAAATCTCCTATTGGTCGATCCATCTCGTATTACGATATGTCTTCGTGATGCAATCAATTTGTCGCAAGAGCTCTCGTGGTGTAGAGGTTTAGATAGTTGGGTCCCACCTGGACGGCACGGGTTTAAACCCCGTTGCTTTTTTTTTATTTTTTTTTAAGATAATCTTTCTAAACAATTTTTTTCTTGATTTTGGGTATATCGTGGGTTAGATTTGGGTTAGCACCTGGTTAGTTTCCTTTTCATGAGCCCCCGTAGCGAGCGAAGCGAGCGGAGGGCCATGCGAATCGACCAATAGCAGAGGCCGATTTTGATATAGTCGGCTACGCCTGTAAAGGATCTTTAAATGCGGATTATTTGGCAACGAAACAAATGTGCAAAATATGAACCAAATTTAAGTTAATTTTAAATATACGAATTTTAAATTGTTACAAATGGTTGATGTTGTGGACACATCCCAACAACTGTACTAACATGTCGTTTTTTACGGTATAACTTTCTGATAACACCCTGCACTGCATATTCGTATTATGATTTAGTCATTAAAATCAAAATAATTTTTTTTCTACAGCCGCGCGCAAAATAACTAATTGCTAAATTGAAATGAAATCGCAAAATCGACGAATGCCGTGGATCCTTATTTTGCGCTCTAGCGCGAACATGGAAAAGAAAATTCTCACCTTTTTCGTCTAGCGCGCTATGAATGGTCATGGAAACCGAAGATCAATAAATGACAATCGTGCGTTTGTTAGTTTGTTGCTGGCACTCCTGTTCTAATATGCCTGAAGCTCGAACATAATATGTCAAACTGACAAGTCATTTGCAAATTTCAGAATAAGTATAGAGAAAAATATGCATTTAATTTTAAAAAATGCGGCTGTAGAAAAAGTTCTGTGTGTTTTTCGAGCGCAAAGTAAGATTGCCGTTTTCGAAAGATTACTGCGCTCCGCTATGCGTCGCGCAGTAACATTCTTTCTCAAGCGGCAATCCGTTACTTTGCGCTCTAAATACACAAATAACTATTTTCATCCCAGATAAACAATAAATTCTTGCAAATGGACTTAATGCCCCTCAGTACGGATTTCTTATCAGCTCGAATTCAATGACTCAAGAAAATTTCCATTCTACAACAACTATTTTCCTACAAAACCCGTGGAAATGGTTAACTATGTATCGCCCTCCTTCAAAGCTTCTTAATATTGACGCTAAAATCTATTATGTTTTTGTTTCATCCACTCGCCTGTAAACGGCACATGCATGAAATAAAGAAAGAATCGTTAACCCTGTCCTAAATGCTTTCGCAGAGCCAACTTGTCACGTACGCGAAGATCTTCGTCCTTGTTCCTGTCTGCAGAGAAATTTAAAATTAGTACAAGTAAATTCTTCGCCCAGCGAGTGTACTTGATGGTTTCTTGTCTCTTCAGGTGCTTTCCGAGTGGAAGAAGTCGAAATGGCGATCTACAGCTTGAGAAACTGATTCTTAAAACCCCAGAGGACAACCTAAATTAAATTCGTTAAAAAGGATTTGTAGTTTCAAATTAATCAAATATCTCTTATTATTAGATATTTTCCATTCAAAATTGGCAATAAGTCAAATAAGTATAAGTAGTTAATTGTCTATCAATAAAGATATAAAAGAGGATGACTGAATTAAATGATAATTGGTAGTTAAAACATTTGCTCTTGGTGTTTTTGGATTATATAAAAATATATTTTCCATTATTATTAAGGTAAATGTTGAAACATTTATCTATGAATACTATTACAGCAACCTGTGGAAAAGCAGTCCATTAAATAGGTTAATTAAAAAGTTAATAACCTACCATTCTCTGTGTATGACAAGTAGTTGAAAACAGTTATATGTCCCGTCTAGTTGTTATTAAGGTTTGTAGTGGAGAAAATTCTTTAATAAGGTGGTTGTCTTTCTACGAAGCTTCCCTATATAAGCTCATCGACTCGATACATCGGAAAATACTTCTTAGTCATACACTCAGATTTTATGATGGTTGACGGCACAAGCTATAAAGTTCTGTTTGATATTTTTCGGACATCCCGAAGTGTAGCTTTAATACCAAATAAATCAAATTTTCTTTGTTTGAAAATTATGCGACAAGAAGCAAGAAATAAAACCAATAAAAATAAATCAGCCATATCTAGATTGGGTTAGTGATTTTATAAATTGCCCCAATATTCGGTGGAATGCCAAATCTCTCGTGAATATATTGGTGATACCGAGGAAATTAAATATTTTGGGCGGACCAAACCTAATCATTGGATAGTTAGTTGCAGCTGAAATTTTAAAAGTACACATAACTCAGAAGCAGACGTCACCGACACAATTGACCGTTATTGAAACACCAAATTGTATGGTGCTATACATTTAAGCTGTATTTGCATAGACGGTGTAGAAGGAGATGAAAACTCAATAAACGTATTTTAAATACCATCAGTACCCGGCTGCTCAGAAGGAACGAATAGTATCCGAGCTTTTTCTTTATGGCAATGACACACACACTAAAGGGAGATACTATGGCACTCGACAAGCGGTCTGTGTGCTAAGATGTTGATTGACACAGTTCTTGAATAGCGGTAGGTTGTAATTTGGGGGAAACAGATGTCCTGGGAAAGAGTCCCACAGTGATGCAGTGCGCCAGACAAAGAAGTCGTTGTAAAGCGATGTTCTAGGTGTTTCCCGTTGTACAACAAACGGGTGCGCACTTGCCGTCTATCATGACTGTCTGACAGGCGTTGCTGGGGGCGAGATGAGGTGGGTCAAATCCTGGGAACATCTGCCTCGGAAATATCTGTAAAACAAGGATATCTCGGCCACATGTCCGCGATGTTCCAGACTATCCAGATCCAGGGTCAACTCCGAGTCGCCGACGCGACGCTCAGCTCTCTTCTGAATGGAATCCAGCAGCTTGAGGGTGTGCTTCCGTGCAGCACCCCAGATGTGTGAGTAATATTCTAAGCACGGTCTTATTTGCGCCTTGTGGAACAAGAGCAGCTGCTGCGGCGTATACAGTTTTTTGTTGCGAAATAGCGCACCACGCTTCTGCGAGGCTGATTTTGCGATATTAGCAACGTGGTCATGCCAGGGCATATTGCTGCTAGACACCCAGTAGTCCGATTGACGAGGATAAAGGTATGGTCGATCCTGCCATAATGGTGTCAGGGTACGCCATGTCGACTTTATTGGTAAACGTGGCCGCTTGAGTTCTTGTTGCATTGAACCAGACCAAATTTCTGTCGCCCCTAGTTCGAACTCCTTCCAGATCTTGATTGCTGTAATCTCCTCCTGTCTGCGGTGATATGTCTCAGTCGTTAGTAAAGATGTTTCCGACCTAAATTGGGAGACAAGGGTCCTTACTGTCATCTGCAAAACTGTAAAACAGGATTATTGGTTTCGGTCAGCAGGTTATTAATATAGATGAGGACAGAGTTAATGGTGAATATGTTTGAGATGTGTTCGTCAACTGCAACGTGCGGAGATCGATTGTTAAGGAAACTGGCTACACATGAAGGTTACTATTTGAAATGTGATAAGCTAAATAGTCGGGACAGCGGATAACCTCCCTATCCGCGTAAGGGGATGTGCGGTAGCAAAAAATGTTCGACGACAAATCGAGAGAGAACTACTTTATATTTGGGAAGTCATGTTTGACCTCAAGGCTTCATGGAGACCTTAAAGGAAAGAAAGCTTTCAAATATTATGGGTGTGATATGAGATTGAGAAAAAGCTAAATAATTCACTAAATCATATTCCGTAAGCATTTCTAAATGCATAAGGTGTATGTGAGATACGAGCTAACAAATATTTGTTGACTAATCTTGTCTACGATAAGAGTTTTCCAGTCAGCAAAAGCTAAACTTCTAGCAGTTGAGATAACAAAGTTACGAGCCTATAATTGCTACACCTGAGAGAATAACAAAATATGCTTAAATATAATAACTCAACTTGAAAGACTGCCGTTTCAGTATTCGTAATGGATTTTTATATTTACTTGTAAGTGCAAATTCCTTTTAGATGTTTTAATTAAATTTTTTGGGTGAGAAATACATTAGCCAAAGTTAAGAGATACATACAAAGCCGCGGGGACAAGGAAGGAGCCTCCGGGGGGCAAGGAAGGAGCCTCCACGTAGAATTGTGTTATACCGCCAGAAAACAGAACGCAATTCGGGAGTCCCCTGGAAACGAATTCACATACGTATTCGGCTAATCCTTCCACCACCGAACGTCGGTATTTTAAAGTCGATATTTTAAAGTAGATATAAATGTCCCGGCTTTTATCAAAGCCAACCCTCATGACAACTTCAATTAACATAGAAGGACTATCCAGAGACAAAGAGTTACTGTTGTCGGAAATGTGCAAAAGGACAGAATGTGACATATTGATTATTCAAGAAACACATCGCGGCCCCAATAACCGAAGGCCAAAAATCGAAGGCATGACTCTCATAATAGAGAGGCCGCATGAAAAGTATGGCAGTGCTGTCTTTACCAAACCAGACGTAAAAGTCCAATCCGCCCACCTCACGGATCACAGCGATATAGAGATAATGACAATCGAGCTACAGTCCCTAGTAGTGACATCCATATACAAACCCCCAAACAAAAATTTTGGATTCCAAGAACCCGCCAACTTCCAATCCCAAAATACGAAGATCTTTCTGCACAAATTGGGGGTACAGAGAGACAGACGAAACGGGGCCTTACTCGAAAGTTGGGCAGAGCAAACGGGTTTACAATTGGTGCATGACCCAAAACTACCAGCCTCCTTTAATTGTGGACGATGGACAAGAGGCTACAATACTGACAATATCTTTGTGAGTGACGGTATAGCTGGATCAACACGTAAACAGATAGGCGAACGTCGCCCGAAAACCCAACACCGACCAATAGTTTGCTCGATAAATGCTGCGATCATCCCAGACACCGTAAACTTCAAGAGGCGCTTCAACTTCAAGAAAGCCAACTGGGACGATTTCTCAACTGACCTGGATACAAAAATTGCCGGTTATACCCCATAAGTAAGACCTATGACACCTTTGTTGACATGGTCAAAAGTGTCTCCAGGAAACATATCTCAAGGGGGTGCAGAATTAACTACGTGCCAGGTCTCACAGACGAGAACAAGAACCTAATGAAGAATAACTGTAGGCTATATGAAAGAGATCCGTTTGCTGAAGACACCATTCAGGCTGGAGAAGAATTACTCCAAGCGGTGGCACACACCAGAACCGAACGTTTGTGTAATTTATTGGGAGAACTTGACATGAAACAATACAGTCGACGACCCTGGAAGTTGATTAAAAACCTCAGCAACGACCCCGTAACCCCCAACCGAATCTGTCACTAGTTACCCCAAACCAAATAGCACACCAACTACTATTGAATGGGAAAACAACGCCAAGGGAAAGGAAATACAGAGAGACCTAGGGAACCTCTCACCACAGCAGAGCTTAAAAATGCAATAAATAGCATGAAAAACAACAAGGCAGCTGGGTCGGACTGAACAGATAAAAAATTTTGGATCACAAACCATCAGGTGGCTTACGGACTTCATGAACTTCTGCATAACCGATCTGCAAATTCCAAAAATATGGAGAAAGGCCCGGATAGTAGCACTGCTGAAACCTGGAAAGGACCCTGCAAGCCCAAAAAGCTTTTGTCCGGTGTCGCTTCTATGCCACCTTTTCAAAATCCTTGAAAAAATGGTACTGAACAGAATAACTGACAAGGTCGATGAAATAATAATACCAGAACAAGCGGGTTTTAGACCCGGGAAATCATGCTCCGGGCAAATCCTTAATTTGACTCAGCACATCGAGAACGGTTTCGAATGCAATGAAATAACATGCGCCGCCTTCATAGACCTTTCTGCAGCTTACGACATCGTCAACCAGCGAATACTCATCAATAAGGTATACCAGACCACAAAGGATTTCCGACTAGCATCTCTCATCAGAACTTTTCTACAGAACAGAAGATTCTCCGTAACACTGCAGGGGAAAAACAGCAGGTAGAGAAACCAAAAAAAACGGATTGCCACACGGAAGCGTGCTCGCCCCAATCCTATACAACTTGTACACCAATGATCAGCCAATTCACCATCAAACACGAAACTTTATATATGCCGATGATACAGCAGTGACGGCACAGGGCAGGGCATTTGAGGATGTTGAAAGAAAACTCACGCGTTCACCAGAAGATCTGGCTGTATATTATGAAGGAAACCATTTAAAACCAAACCCCAGCAAGACTCAAGTTTGTGCCTTTCACTTGAGGAACAAGGAAGCCAGACAAAAGCTGGAAACATGCGATTTCCCGAAGTACCTTGGCGTGACAATGGACTGTACACTTTCCTTCAGGAAACACTGCCAAAACACCAAATCGAAGATATTTACAAGAAACGGCATCCCACGTAAACTAACGGGCACTAAATGGGGAGCAACCCCAATGTCCTTAGAACTTCTGCACTGGCTCTCAGTTTCTCTGCCGGAGGGTATGCGGCGCCAGTATAGAGTGGCTCAGCACATGCCAAGCACGTAGACATTGCTCTACATGATGCGGCCCGTATTGTTAGTGGTTGCCATCGCCCCACCCCAGTGCAGAACATTTACCCGCTCACGGGAATTGCCCCCCTTAACATAAGACGACAAGTCGCCACAGAACAGGAGAGGAGAAGGCAGACTATATAGATCCCAGACACCAATTATACGATAGGTGCTTCCTAAGCAAAGGCGCTCTACCAGAAAACACATCACCTGAAACCGGGCGTTTAGAACTATGGCAAAACAAACACCATAGAACCTCGTCGAACTAAAGGAGGAACTCCTCCTCCAGGGCACCTTCAACCTTATACCACGTGGAAATCACTCAACAGACTGCGGACCGGTGTCACACGATGCCGAGCGAACCTTAGGCAATGGAACATCCCAGTGGATAGCGACCTATGTGACTGCGAAGCGACCCAAAACAGCCAACACCTACTGCATTACCCCAACCTTCAAGAACCCTGCACAATCGACGACATGTACTCTGCAAATGACAAAGCCATAACTGCTGCAATTTACTGGAAAGCTATAGTCTAAGACGACGTTCAGACAAAGTAAAGTAAGTAAAGACGCCTCCAAGGCGGCTGTGGTACATATAAGTGTTCAAATAGTCAGCCAAATCTAATAATAGTTTTACTAAAAATGTTAATAAAAATTCACAGATCAATGATGTATCTGCATTTCTACAGGGATAAATTAAAATCTTCTCATTTGCTTATGATTTCTAATTAATTTAGTGGTACTATTTTTGGGGAAAAAATATGTACAATGCGCAGGAATGATTTAACTTAATGATTTTTGAGGAATAAAAGTATAAGCGTAGTAGTCAGCCATAATTAAAAAGAGTTTTACTAAAAATTTTAATGATCAATAATAGCTGTATCTGCATTTCTATAGGGGTAAATTTCAATCTTCTGATTTGTTTATTTCTATTTAATTCAGTACATAATACTATTTTTTAGAAACAGGTGCCATGTGGAGGAAGATGCCTTAATTAGGTACAGGGTGTTCACCCATAATGTCCCCCTCCTTTAATTGTGTTAATTTTTAAGCTACAAAAAAAAATAAAAAAAAATTGTAGGGTTTTTTATGTAGTTTTTGCACACGTAAAGAAAAAAAAACAAAAAATTGTATAGTATACAGGGTAGATCAAAGAGAACCATTTTTTAAAATCTAGCCCCCATTTTTTATTCGATTTTTCAATTCTACCTAAAATTCTAAGAATTTTTAATGTAACACACTACATGTCTATTCCTAATACTTTAGGAGTTATTGACAGTTGAAGTCGCTATTTTTTAATTATAATAATAATTCTTTAATCATTTTTAAAACAGAAGATACAAAAGCACTACTCGAAGCAATGAGGTCGAATTGAGGAAACTCAATATTTGCACCTCAATGACTTCAAAAGCTAAACAAAAAGTTATATTCTTAGGTGGCTGTTGCCATAAAAAAATAAAAGAACAAACAAAATAGCGACTTCAACTGTCAATAACTCCTAAAGTATTAGGAATAGGCATATAGTGTGTTACATTAAAAATCCTTATAATTTTACGTAGAATCGAAAAATCGAATAAAAAATGGGGGATAGATTTAAAAAAATGTTTCTTTTTGATCTACCCTGTATACTGCACAATTTTTTGTTTTTTCCTTTACGTGTGCAAAAACTACATTAAAAGCCCTACAATTCAGTTTTTTATTTTTTTTGTAGCTTAAAAAATAACAAAGTTAAAGGGGGGGGGACATTATGGGTAAACACCCTGTACATGACTTTTGGGGAATAAAATTATAAATAATCATTGAGAGATATATAGGTAACCCAAAATTAATAAAAAATAGCTTTACTGAAAATTTTAATAAAAATGACTTAAAGCATTATGATTTTGATTTGAAGAACAACAATGATGAAGTGCTTAGTAGCCCATCAACAGAAAACATCAGCATTTGGAAACCTCTTTAGGAGGTACCATAAAAGGTCAAGATCCAAACAAGGGTCAAGTGCTTCTCACGCCTCACCGCACTTTGCACTAATATATTAGCTCGTAGTCTAAGAAGATTTATCGGCATTCACTTGATTGTGATTGAAGATATAAATCAATCGAAACGTTGTGATTAAAAAAAAATAATGATAATGGAAGTCCAATATTTTTATTTTACTGAGAACCATACCTGCACTTTTACTAGGGAAAATAAAATCTTCTGATTGGACGTTATGATTTTTAGATGCTTTAGCAATATGATTTTTGGGGAATAAAAAATACGAGTCATCATAAGGTCATACATAGGTGATGAAATAGTCAGCCAAAATTAAAAAAACAGTCTTTTTGAAATCTTAATAAAAATAGGAAAAACATTATGATTTTTGGATCTACATATCAATTTTTGGATCCACAAAACAACTTTTTCTGTATCTGCATTACCACCCGAGAAAATGAAATCTTATTTTATGTTTTTTTAGGGGATAATGGATTTAGACAAGTTTTCGACCACTTCAGATCATCTTCACGGATTTAGACGTAATTTCGGCTAATGTTGGGCATGTTCAAGGATTTAGACGTGGTTTAGGCTAATGCCGGTTATCTTCATGGATTTAGACAAGGTTTTAGCTAATGCTGGGCCTTTTCAAAGATTTAGATCTGGTCTTGGACAATGGTGATTATCTTCAAGGATTTAGATAAGGTCTCGGATGATGCTGAAATGAAATAATATAAAAATAAGTTTAATAAAATAAAAATATAAGAACATTAGGTGATATAAATTTAAATAAAATAAAAAACAAAATGAAATAAAATAAACCATAATATTAATAATAACATTAATAATAATATTAATAATAATAATAATAATAATAATAATAATAATATTAATAAAATGAAATGAACACAGTTAATTATTTTAATAATTACAATTTGAATTGTGAATACCTTTAATTTAAGAGTTAACCTCTTGTTTTTAATGTACTAAAGAACAACTAAATATTTGACAGTATTTTATCAAACTCTCTAGGTTAACATCTGGAATAACATTATTTGATTATGGTAAATATATTTTGCTTGTCAAGAAGAGGCTCTTGTTACTGCTCATTGCACCTTGCGCGGATTTAGACTACCGCCTGGATTGGGGGTCCACCGCCTTGACTAATTCCGTACTTTAGATGCTGGGAAATGGTGAAATGAATGAGATAAAGCTCAGTTTTTAGAAAAATCTCCTATTTAAATTTGCTTAACGGCATAATTGGACTATCAGCTATTTTCGCATTCCTGTTAAAAGCAAAGAACTGACTTGTGCTATTTTGACCATGGCCAGATTTCATATAAAAGAGATATCTCAAGCTATTTTAGTGATTTCATTTATTGCAATGACATCTCGTTTTAATAAGTATCAGTGCATAACTGCATGCAATATCGCCCTAAATCTACTATCAATATCACTGTACTTGAACTGATTAATATTAGAACGATTTACCAAATACAACAGATCAAGTAAAAGTGCTCTCTGGAAGAATGGAAGGATTTGAAATAGCGGTCCAATGCACCCAAAAAATACAAACTTATTAAATGGATTTCATTGCTGTCAAGTCCACAAATGAGTTAACTTGAAACCAATTCCATTAGGGATAAAAGCGAAAGCTTCGTTGTGTATATAGTTTTTCGCTTTTAAGGGTTGACCTTTTTAACTGATATAACTAAAACCATAATTCCAATGAGCACACAAATATGTCATGAAAGTGATATAGCTCCATCGAGTTATAATAGTCACGGATCGCCGAATAGAAATTTGTTGTTTGTTGATAAATCGTTGAATTTTCTACGACAAAAGAATTAAAGTGATTGGCCTAATGGACAATTTGGCTGAAAGTGATACTATTCGAATGCGTTGATTTTCCGTATTACAATGGGCAGATACGATAATTAAGCTTGAAGCTAAATATTTTAATTTTCAGTTTCGGTATTTACTGATAGAATTTTAAAATCGTGCCTAAACAGCTTCTTTACGTAATTGCATAACATCATTATTAGTTTATGTGTATCTTCAAATCTGTTCCGTTCACTTCTTGATTTTTTAAATTGCACGAAAACAAAGAAATAATATTTAATTTTGAGGCAACTGCCGTGTGTGCTTTTGACGAAATGTACAAGGATGTTGCCCATAGTTGAAAAAAATGAGACAATAAATAGTTAAGAGAAATCTAACCAATTATTGGGGGACGGAAACTTACATCTTTCTGCCAATGGTGACTTTAATAATATTTGTTTATAAAATTATAAAAATCTGGATAAAAATGTATCAGAAACCACATCATAGGACACGTTTATCATTTAATACCGTTTTGATAAATGAACAAAATGCTTTGCTGCGGCTGCGCGTCATTTGGGATAAAGTGGGCAAATCCAAGCAGATGCATATATCTATTGAGTTATATAATAATACATATTATTTAGAACTTGGTTAGTAACTACAAAAACATACAATTAGTATGGTAACTTAGTTGCGATTGAAATAGTCCTTTATCAAAAATTTTAAAAGTAGGTGCATTTTTTACTATATAACGCACAGAATTAAACAAATGTTCTTAAACAAAGTGTTTGGTAACGATGATAATTCTACAGGTTGAATTTTATTGCTTAATGTTGAGCGACTGTTATAAGTAATTAAGAAAATGTATTTTTTAAGTATATAAGTAGTTTGGAATTTAGCAATGCTCTTTTTGTAAAGTAGAACTACTAGCCTTTTGAAGCAATTTCCGAACCGGCAGCCAATCCAGCAAATCAAACATAGTTTTTTTTTATAGAAGTTTGCTTACTAAATTTATAACAATTCCCATCACTTTTTATAACAATTTCCTCACGTGTACAAGATATTAGATTCAAGATTCAATATATTACGGTCAACAATTATTACAAACAATTTCACCACGTCAGAAGGAAAATAATTTTAGGCCGCTTAAATTATGTCAATACTTAGTTAAAAAAATATACATATTAAATAACACTAATAAACATTACATTTAAAATGGCATTAATACCAGTTAAGACGATATTCCCGCTGTTGACGCAGACCATTGTCAAACCACTCCACCGTGTTACTATTACTTTGCTTAACCTTCCTCGATAATGCCGGAAAGAACATGTTAACTCCAACCGTCAGAACCTCAAGGAATCTATCAAACCTGGCATCAATGCATTCATCTTGCATACCGATGAAGTCCAATTTGTGTGACTCCAAATAGCCATACATTTCATTTATACCCTTATTAGTGAGTGGACAGCACAGGCGATACTGAAGCACAATATGTCGTACTCGATACTGTGCATTTTTAAAAACACTTCAAACTCTTCTATCTGGTTTCGAAGAGAATGTATATTCAGATGGAAAACGGTAAATCTTATATCAGTTGACATATTGGGGGTAGTGCCTCCTAGTTTACTTGAGGACGCCGGCTGAGATTTATAAAATGGTTTACCACAGTCCCTCTTGGCCACACAACGGGATTAAGTAGATCATCCTTGTGTTGATCATCAATTCCTAATCGAAATGAGCTTTTTATGTTATCATCCTTTGTGCGCAGTTTCACACAAATGCTCTCAATATTCATGTTGGTTTTTACGTAGTTGGTTACTGTTTTTGGTGTTGTACCTGGGACAAATTCAGTTACAAAGTTCCAAGACTTACTTTGGACCACTCTCAGGTCATTCGCAACGTCCGTCCTGCGCTGCGATGTCTCTGGTTCCTCTGATACGAGGGGGCCTTTGATGCCGTAGTCCATGCTTTGCCACATTTCGTGACCCATTCTTATGAACTGTAGTCCATTCATCTCCATTTTGTCCTATCAGGAGTGGGATCCTGCTTTGTTCACGTTTATCGGCTGAGTCCCCGGGTGATATTTCATCGGACGAGGGGAGTTTTTGTTTATGTCTGTCCATCCCACCATTTTCTTCTGAAGGAGTGACGATCCCTCCATTAACTCCATTATCGATTCCATCGAAGGTCCGGTCTAACGTTGTCAGGTCCGCAATCTGCTCTGGATTCGTGGGTGTTAGGATATTATTTACACAAAGTGCATTTTAATTTTTCGACGTATTCATACATTTCGGATTTGATACTTCGGCCTAAGTAACGGCAGTTCTTCATGACGTTGACAATGACATCGGCATAGGCGCACGATCAGGCAATGGCGCTATCGCTGTTACCTCCGAAAAGTTCGAAATCCCAGGAATGCGTTCTTGAAATTCCTGAGATTCTTGAGCGGCATTCCTTTTGATGTACATTTTAGGTTTTTCCAATAAATCCAATGCACTATTATTTTGGAATGCACTGAGTTTGTCTCAATTAGTGTTCCCTGTACTTTATAGAGTAATTCATTAATTTAATAGATCTGTATTAACTGCTTATTGATATATATATATATATATATAT
>MU184549.1:92255-105549 GCA_016904865.1 Pissodes strobi
ATATATATTGATATTATCGCTACCATGGGACTAATTTAGATTGCTTTGTTTAATAAATACTGCCTATTTTTGTACTTTATAACTAACTAACTAGTCAGCACCTCTAGAATTCAAGGTTTAATTAAAATATTTCCAAATAGGAATTAGGCTATCTTAAAGATAAAGGACCTATACTAAAACTGGGAAACTTAGTTTAATTTGATTTAATAGTCTAATAATCTAGACGAGATACGACAGTTCTTCATAATATTTTATGGGCGATACCCTAAACTCAACTGCTTATTTTTTGGGTTTGGCTTTATGAATAACTGTGATCAGTCAGGAGCCCCAGAATTCAAGGTTTAGTTAAAACTATTTCCAGACAGGAATTAGGCAATCTTAAGGATATAGGACCTAGATTAAAACATAGAAACTCAGTTTAATCTGATTTAATTGTCTAATAATCTAGACGAGATACAACTCTTCTCATTAGTTTATGGGCGATACCCTAAACTCAACTTAATTAAGGGACTTAATTATGCAAGTTTTTCATATTTGAATAAATAGTTTAATTAGAATTCAGATTTTTATTTTGGTAAGCTAACGTAAATTTTCATATTATTCTTATTTAGTGGCGCCTTTACCTAACTGACAAGACATAGACCCACACCTTTAATTATGGTTGAAACCGCTGAGTAAAACCTAGCATATGGACCGCCTGTTAAGCAATTAACAAATAGTGTTACATAATTGGCACTCTACGCTTAAGGCTGGTTACAAATTAATAGGGAAATTATCAATTTTTACAGACAAGTCTTATTCGGAAAATTTTCTACACATTGTTTTTGAGCCAATGACCATGCATTTTATCTTTGCGGTATTCAGTTTTAACCTATTCTGACATAACTACACTGAAAAAAAATTATTTGATCCAAATAAAAATGGAGTTTATTCAAGCAAATATTTGTTTGATAATGGCCAAACAAATATTTGTTTGAATAAAAAATAATATTTATTTGATTTATTTTTAAGATTTTCTTTGTTCGAAATAAATATTTATTGCGAACAAATAATATGATTTTATAATCGTTGTTCACATCAAACAAAAATAACTTTAAAACAAATAAAATTATTTTGATTCAAATACGAGAAATTATTTCGTACAAATACCCAAAACATTGGTTTAAATACCCGGCCTAATTAAATTAAAACACAAAGCTTTTGGAGCAAATATAACATATATATGTTCTAAAACCTTTGTCTTTTAATTTAAATAGGTCGGTTATTTAAACAAAAGTTTTGGGCTTATTTGAATCAAATCATTTTTATTTGCTCAAGTCTGTTCAATGTTTACTGTTTGTGTTGGTGATGACTTAAATAAAAAAAATAAATTTTGGCTGTTGCAAATATGTGTTCATCTTTCTAAAAGGACTATTTATTGACATTCAGTTAGCTTAAAAAAATGAAAAACACTGTTATTATTATTGAGACGTATTTAGGTTTAACGTTTTAGCTGAAATAAACTATATGTCTTAGTTTTCTTTTAATTGCTAAAGAATCTAAACCCTATCTAACTCGCCGATTTGTAAATGGTATGTCAGAACACTTAACTTTTAATTACCAAATTCATGACAGGAACAGTTGTCCACAGTAAATAAAATAAAAGTTTAAAAGGGATATCCAGGAAACATTTTTATTCAAAGGTATTAAAAGCAATGAACAAAACGAGTATTCCCAAAATATAAATTAAAAATATAATCAGATTATTTTGTCTCTGCTTATCACTGGTTTTGAAAGTTAATCATTTTTATAATAAAAAAAAACTATTATTATAAGCTAAAAGCATCTTTATTCTAAATACAAGATAGGAACATAAACATATTATGGGATAAGTTGTACTACTTATTAATTTTAACGGTAACTGACTACTTTTTATAAAAAATACTAAAATTCTAGAGTCCATAAAAATTTTATCGTATAAAAATAGTGAAAGGCAGTAATATTTTACTTAATTAAACTAATAGGACATACAACTATCTCTCCAGATCCAGTATAATGAGCATTGAACGGAAATGGCACAATATTTTCACCGATTCTATTGTTAGTAACGACATTAAATCGATTTCCATCAGGCTACGTAAAACATCGATGCCATCAATATTTTGATCTAAAAATAAAACAACAATAACTAAAACAAATAATAATAGAAACAAAACAATTGTGACTGTTGTTCATGATGCTATGTGAATAGCCTGCTACATTGTTTAAAATTATATCTCATCCATTTAACTAAAATAATAATTTTTTTTAAATACTATTAGATTTAATCGAAATAAAAAACAATTTGCTTCAAAACTGTACTTCCATGGATCAACCATTTATTTATTCAGATTGAATAAATAGGGCTTTGAAATACCTATCAATTCATATTATATTATGTAGGTACAAGAACGAAAAGGACGCCATTGAACTTGTACAACATAAAAAGCAAAAATACTCAATCAAGATCGTACGCCAAACTGCCTAAGCGTACTGTTATACACTATTGTAGGCGTATATCGCGTGAATTCATCTGCATTTCTAGGTAGTAACAGCAGAAAACAATTTTTAATTACTAGTAAAACTCACGCCATTTTGATTATGAGAGAACGCTTCTTATTTGCAAACGATTAATTATGTACCTAGCTAAGTAATATAATAAAAACGTAACTTACCTTGAAATGAGGGCATAAATGACCCAAGTCCCACTTAATTAATGTATTTTCCATCACAGCTATTAAAAAAATAGCGACCTTGGGCGGATACACTCTATAAAATCTCCCTATAGGACGGCAGCAGAAATGAAACTGAACTGAGGGTATGAGGAGCGTAGAGCGTCGACACGGCTGCGTAACTGCTACGACTTGAACGAGACTCGGATGAAGTAATATTTGATCCAATATTCACAAAAAAATTTTGTTTAATCTGAGTAATTTTATTTAAAGCAAATAAATAAAAAGCAAAGAAATATTTATTAAGGTTTTTTTCCACATTTTTATCAGTGTAGTTGTACAATACTCTAGTCCGTTATTTTTAATTTTAACTACTGCTTCATAGTGTTTGCGATAAGCTTATAAATTATTTTTTTTAAAGTGCAGATATCATTACCGTACATAATGAACAAAAGAAGCCCCATGATAGTCGCCCAGGGGACACTAGAATTACTCTCCATTTTATGGTAATGAATCAGAACAACTGGACAATAACCAAGTTGCTTCTCAGTCTCTTTGATTTGAAACTACATCTTCATTGTTTTCGACATTCTATTTTCTATCTTTCATTCCACCCCACGTCTATTTATTTAAGGCCTGAGAAACTTGACACTTGACTTATCCGCATTAGCTTGATTCCTTTATTCTTCTCACAGGAAAGATCTGGCCGATGCGATGCGCGACGTCTGCTCTATACTTGCTGGTCCAATCAGAACTGGCCATTTACGAGGCGTCCGCGTACGCATACCAAACATGATCTGCTATAGGTGCTGGTATGTTACTCTTCTTCTGTCAGTGTCCCTTTGTTAGGATTTTGATTCCAAAGTTTTGTTTATTTGAGTCGATCAACAGGGATATTCATTCTAGGTCTCAGGGATAGGAATTTCCCGCTGCTGCATTTTCGAGACAACCTGTTGTATAGTAGGTTTTTCTTATTTGTCTGGGTGGCTCTTTACTTTAACCTGTTATCGCCATTAGATTATTTGCCAAATAAAGAGCTAACCCACAACTACTGGTAACCTTTTTAATCATGCAGTTAAATATTTTATTCCTATATGGAATGATCTTTTTGGAACATAACGTTTTTTCCTTAATTTAAATTCCCACACTTTTTTTGGAACCTTTTTTTTATTTTTATCACTTCCCATTCACTTAAACATTCCCTAACGATTTATAAACCATAACAGACGAATGTAGAGTTAGAACTCTTCATTTGTATTGAATCTGTTTCTGGTATTTTTATATCAGGTATATTCCCTTCCATAGTGTCTCCAAGATATCCCTAAATGGTACTCTTAATACCGTATTTTTAAATATCTTTGATTGTTATATTTACTTACATAATATGACTGCTCAGCTTAGGATTTTTTTACGAGCTGCCTTAGAAGTTGATGTAGGGTATGCAAAGCATCGATTATTGTTTTGTAATTATTTATATTCACACTTACCCTATTTTAAATACAATATACAATAATCTTCTTTTCTATATACTATCATATTTGGGAAAGGCCCTCTCGTATTTTGGCCTATTTTTTTTCCGGTAGACGACCGGAAATAGTTTTTTTTTTCCGATCGGACCAAAAACTACACCTTTTTGATGTGTTTTCTCACCGCAAAAGTCATGATTCCAGTATATTGTATTCGTTGCTTGGCACATGCAATAACTGTACGGGATTAGGCAATAACTGTACGGGAAGCGTAAATACATCATTTACTACGGTACAGATGGCGTGTACTCTGTACCGCAGTAACCAATATTACCGAAACAACGCGCAAATCCCACATACATTGCTTACTACGCTGCAGATGTTTATCTGTAATGTAGTAAATACTGTAGGTCAAATAACGGCGTACTGATCATCCGTTGCTTACGACATCATATGATATTTATTGTTCAATATTTTTCTTCAAGTACACAAAGTTTCGAGATGTTATTTATTGATTCCAGAGGATTTTGCGACCAAACGAATACACGTGTGACGATTTTGTTTGCTGCTGCTAAAATTGGCACTGTACCTTTAGCATGCTTTTAACCCTGAATAAAGTGAAGCTAACTAACTACACACTCATGTTTAAGTTACACCCTACGAAATCAAGAATTCGGAGGCCGAGGCTTCCCCAACGTTATCATGACAGACGATTATTTAGCAGAAAGAAATGCATTAAAATTCCCCGAGACCAGTTTGTCCATTTGTATAATCCATGTGACCCAAAAATTTTGGATATGGTTGTTGAACACTCAGCACATAGCTTCTAAAGACCCTCGAATGTCAATAATTAGAGAAATTCAACGCTTATTCTAATCCACTAGTGAGGAGGACGCCCAAGAAATGAATGAAAAGTTTGTACAAACCGAATGTCTTTTATTGTATCACAATTTAATTGGCCATATAAAAACTTTATGGGAACGCAAGTAAGTTATCCAAAGTAAGTAACCTACTTATTAGAATATTTCACAAATTAAACACTATTTTTACTTGATAAAGCACTTTCGAACACCCTCAGAGCCAAATATTTAAATCGTAAAAGCTTAATTTGTGAAATCTTCTAATAATAGGCCAAAAACCATGAACACGTACAGCACTGTTACTTACCACTCTCGTCGGATAATTTCCCTCAATGTTATCTCATTTGTCAAGCTACGTCACGAAAACGCAATCAAAAGATGATAAGTGCTTGTTTCTGCAATAATTGCTGTAGTAGGTATTCAGAAAGTTTAACGGGGCCAGTGATATCACATAAAAGGAAGAAGGCACTAAAAAACCGCTGCCAATGTTATCCATACTTTCACATTTAGGTTTTACAGCAAAAAACTAACAGTATGATAATCGAATTCCTTAGCCTCGAAAATATAGGAACCAAAATATCAAATAGTTTAGCAATGTGCATACGACAGATATATTTAAACTATTTCTACCTATAATAGAAATTGTATATGTTATGCTGCAGTAAGAAAGGGATGAGCAGTACGCAGTTACTAGGCCTACATTATTTACTACGATACAGATAGTGTAAACATCTGCAGCGTAGTAAGAAGTGTATGTGGGATTTGCGCGTTATTTCGGTACCATTGTTTACTGCGGTACAGAGACCAAGCCATCTGTACCGTGGTAAAGAATGTATTTACGCGTACGGGAAATATACTATTTTCATTACCAGTCCGGAAACTAGGTTTTTTCGGTGCGCGCACGACAGTTTCTGGTGTGAGGCGTAGCCGAACACCGGAAGTCGTGCAAGCACAAGAAGAGCTGTTTCTGGACGTGTAATGAACGACATTTTTCATAATACCTCTCTGAATCAAAACATAAACAATACATTTTGTATTAAAATGTAAGTAAACGTCAAACTTGCAAGACAAGCAAGACACAGGTATCTAATATTCATCAAGCGTTGTTATGGAAATGTGTTTGTATGCTTTGTTGTAATTGAATAGGCAGCTAATTTTGATGTATTTGTGACCAGTAAGGTCAGAATAAATAAAATAATTTTACTTAAAAATTAGACTATTGGCGCCAAAATGTATTAAATTAATTTTATACACTGCATCGCTGTCTAATTTTAACCCAATTTATTATACTTTATGCTTATTTTGTAACTGCAAATTTAGGACTTGAAATTAGGGAACGGGAAAACTTTCCCCGTGTGCCCGCACCGGAAAACTTTTCCCGTGCTAGCGCACCGGAAAGACCTAATTTCTTTGCTCTACAGAGACGTCGAAAATGATGGGTTTCAGAGATGTATCATGAAAAACTATTTTTAAAAACGTCAAAGTGAATTATTCTTGATTTCTTATTCATGACAGATGTGGTTGCAAAGAAAACGCAGCGTTTCCACCCAAACTTTAAAACCGCCATTTCGACTAATAGTTTCAATGTTCTGGTTCTCCGAATACAGCCTGACAAATTTAAATTTACAATTACCGGCTATTTTCACCTTTTAAGGGCGTAGATAAAAATGTGTATATACGTGTGATGATGCTTTATTAATAAAGCTCATATCCCACTTATGCCGTAAATAGCTATAGACACATTTAAAAGCAGCTTTGAAATCTAACCCATCTAATAGGTCGTAATCATTCGCCCATTATTTTACCATTATCTTGTCATTAACTCTACGGAAGTTTGAAGAGAAATAATTCTGAAAATTAGTGCTCCATTATCTAAAATACTTGCCTCTTGTTATAAATTTTAAGCATAAACAGTGCTATATTTCAATCATTCGCTAACCTATTATTATATTTTTTTCTGAGCTGTATAATTGAAGAGTCATATGATTTTACTTGTTTTAGTTATTTTAACTAACACCATGAACCAGCAGCTCTTTAGACGGAACTCATAACTACTAGTCTTTTTCATGTTCCAAAAATCGAAAAATCCAACAATTGTAAAATTAATAGTCTATTACATGTTTATAATTTTGATGAGGGATTTTATTTTAGCAAATTATCTGGCATCTATAATTCTATAGTTCAGTCATTTAGTAACACTATAAATCTGTCTTCGCTTACAAAAATAGATTTACTCTCAAAGCAATTTATTAAAACTGTTAGTAACTACTGGTAGGTAATTAATTTTTCGATAAGTATATTCTTGGCACATTTTTCAGTTGCTGTTCCTATATATTTAGAAAATGACGAGAAAATTATAAGGAAACTAAACTAATCCAAATAAGATGTGGTTAAATTTGTAAGGGGCTAATATGAAGTATATACAGGGTGACCGCGTATAATATTACATCTTTCTCTTTTTTGTTTTCTTGCACTAGAACTAATTCCATGAGAGAGACGCGATTTTGCTGCTGACTTATTCAAAAATGTTCTTTGGTCGGACCATCTATTTTTGAAGATCTAAATAAAGATAACTTAATTTATTAAAATATCAAATAATTCTGGTGCTTCGTGGAATTATCTTTGATTATGTAGGTATTCAAAGATTATGGTTTCAACAAAATGCTTGGTCCGTGCGTGACACTACCACGATATGGACCTTTTTAACAGAAAATTTTGATCAGGGCATAATTTATTTAAAGAGACCAGCTGCAGCGATGTCGCCAGATCTCAGCCCGTTAGACTTTTACTTATAGGGCTATCTGAAAATTGATATCTAGGAATTTAATCCAGAAAATATAGAAATTCTGAGACACCGAGTCAAAGATGTATTTAACTCGGCAAAGACACGGGGAAGAGTTCTAAGAAGCGTTTTAAAAATTGCTTTAGACTAAATAGACAGCACTTCGAACATTTGCGTAATAATAATAACCAGAACTTCAATTGCTTTTTCTTATGTTATACCGATATAATAATATTCAATAGTGCACTGTTGCCGTATTCTAACATTTTCTTAAAAAAAAGCCTTTATAATCAAATAGCTTGATATTTTATTAGCAAAGCGACACACTATTAAGAGATAATTTATGGGAGAATTGAACAATGTAATGCCATATAAAAAACGAAGTTTTGAGTGGTAATTAAAAAACCGAGCGAAAAAAAAATTGATGCCAAAAATTATGTCTTAAAAAAAAACCTTCATAATATAGAACTTTCAAGCCAGACAAATCTGTGATTTTAATAGTATGGACTGAAGACGAAATCAGCCATTCTTGTTTTTCTTAGAAATAGTTCAGAAATTAAAGTTCTTACAATAAATTATGAGAAATTTGAAAACCAGTTTGAATTAAGGATAAAATTATCTAGAACATTCCTCATTTAACGTTCCCTTTACGGTAGGTCAGATTCTAATATAGATATGTGAATTTCAGATACTCTGTATATGAAAGCTATACGCAATAAGTATTATGATTGATATCTAAGTTATGTAACACGTAACTACCAGTACCAAGTACCAGTACCCATATTCAATATAGGTACATAACAAGTGCAATTTTAAATCATATAAAATATTATTTAGGATAAATATGAATAGAGCGCCGACTCTAGCCAGTACCACCGAATATTAACTATTCGGTGCCAGTACCACCGAATATTAACTAACGATTATTCGGTGCCAGTACTAAGCCAATGTTTGATTAGACCGACTGCATAGGTGACCACTTCAAATGGCGAGAATTTTATTAAATTATTGCTTTTCCACTAATAAAATATTATGTGATGAAATATCATGTCAAAATGGGAAATGACGGAAAGCCTAAATTTAAATAGCTCACACTGTATAAAAGCTATCATAATTTCTGAAGTGTCCCCTTTACGATTTTTTTACGTAGATTGTCGTCAAATAATAAAAGTTTTTTTGGAGAAAAAAATATAAACCTTCTTTTTTTTGACTTACAAATCGATGTTGTTACATTTTCTCTCAAAAATTAATTTTCCTGACATTTTGTAAACTGAGAAGCACATAGAGTGTATCCTGTAAATTTATTGTTGAACTGTAGTCTCGATTTTTTTGATCTTCTCAACTTTTTTCGGGGCTAAAACGATTCAAATTGACCCCATTTTCAAAAATATACACGTCGAAAAAAAATACTCGCCATTTTTCAATTTTCGTCAATTTTAATAAAGATTCAAAGACCGTCAAAAAGAACGTGTCCAGAAAATGTCCTCAAAATTAAGTGATTTTTTTCGATATCGTTATCGTGTATCAAAGCAAAATTTTGAAAAATTGCACATTTAACGTAATAACTCGAACAAGGAAAATCGGATCGCCAAAAACAAACGTGTACTGAACGCGTCTGGCCGTTTCTCACTCTCGCTTTGCTGAAGTCCCGACTTTACCCGAATAAGCATCTCTTAAAGGCGCCTGACGCGTTACGCCTGACGACTCAGTCTCATTCACTATTCAGGATATAAAATTTGAACGTAGGACCTGACGTCTGCATGTCTAGCACCTTATTAATTGTACTACGGAGCACTTCTCAGAATACCAAAAACAATATTTGAGGAAGTTTACCGGTGATAAAAGTTAAGAATCCAAGATCTGCATAGTTCCGAACGTTGTGAATGTAAGGAATATGGCGTTTTTGAACAGCAATTATTTTGCACTCTCAAAAATGGCTATTTTATTATAATAAAATATCAGCATTATGATGATGATGATAATATATTGTTCTCTGATTGTGCAGGTAAGTCAAATCAAAAACATACCACTAACTAGGTACCTGGAAAATCATAAATTTGAAACAGCGTGCGTAAACGCTATCGCACGTTGGCGTTGTGTGAAAACGTTGCACTGGAAAATGGCATCAGTAGGTATTCTACTATGAATTTTGGCAAATTAACATATTCACACGGTCAGTTGAAATTTAAGATGTGACTTTCACTGTTTTGCTGATTAAATATATTACGCTTCCAAATAATTTCAACTGTTTTTCAAAGACAATACGTATTGGACATTATTTAAAATTATATTATAAAAAACATGCCTAGAAAAACATACTGAATATTTATCAAAAGTAGCCAAAGACGGGGTTGGTAGAATCCCCCATCGGGCGCCTCCCCAGGTGGTGGATAGGGGAACGCCTCCCATATATGGGTGGTATTGAGGAAATTAAATACTCGGGGCCAACCAAAACTAGAATGGGAAGCAGCATTCTTAGTATCATCTATGTTGAGGTTTGGAACCTTCGGCAAAATGCACTAAAACGGAGTTTTATCCACAATACCGAAACAGAATTTTTGGACTCGACGCGCGTTTCGCTAACCATTTTAGCATCATCAGGAGATGATTAAAATTAATCATCTCCTGATGATGTTAACATGGTTAGCGAAACGAGTGTCGAGTGCATTAATTCTGTTTCGGTATTGTGGATAAAACTCCTTTTTAACTCAGTATCATATTGAGGCATAATGGAAATGATTGACTCAAAATGAATACTGGAAAGCATGGCTGAAACAGTCTAAATGGTTTCCACTCTGTGATGAGGAAGGCAACGAGAAACCACCTCATTATCTAAAACGGAGTTTTATCCATAATACCGAAACAGAATTAATGCACTCGACGAGCGTGTCGAGTGCAATAATTCTGTTTCGGTATTGTGGATAAAACTCCGTTTTATTGTATGTTGCCGAACGTTCCAAACCCCAACATAGCACCTCATTATCGCTAGTATATTAACATAGCTATTACAAATAAGACTGATCATGGACTTCGGATACCAGCGTTGAGGCCTCCTCGGTCGTCAACCTGCGAAATCTTTGCCAACGCTATAGCGCAGACGGAAAGAGAACCTGATGTATTAAGGTTGGTACCTGGAACGTCAAAATAATGTACGAAGCTGGCAAAGTTCACAATGCTATAAAGGAAATGGAAAGACTATCAGTAGGATTTTTTTTTTTATGGCAGTGGCACACACACTAAAGGGAGATCCTATGGCGCTCGACGAGCGGTGTGTGTGCGAAGAGGTTGATTGACACGGTTCTTGAATATTTGTAGGTCGTAATTAGTGGGAAACAGATCTCCTGGAAGTGTGTTCCACAGTGATGCAGTGCGCCAGACAAAGGAGTTCTGGTAAAGCGATATTCTAGGTGTTTCTAGTTGTACGACGAACTGGTGCGCTCCTGCCGTCTGTCGGGACTGTCTGACAGGAGTTGCCAGGGGCGGGATTATGCGGGCCAAATCCTGGGAACATCTGCCGTGAAAGTATCTGTAAAACAGAGACATCTCGGCCACATGTCTGCGATGTTCCAGACTATCCAGATTCCGGGTCAACTCCGGGTCGCCGACGAGACGCACAGCTCTCTTCTGAATGGAATCCAGCAGCTTTAGGGTATGCTTTGGTGCGGCACCCCAGATATGTGAGCAATATTCTAAGCACGGTCTTATTTGCGCTTTGTACAGGGTGTCCCATTTTCGATGATATTACGGGGTATCTCACTTACTAGTAAAGATAGAGAGTTGCGGTTTCCGCAATACTGTGCTACTTTTTTGTGAAAAGAACGATGGTATAAATAAAATTTTCATAGCCCGCTTCGTTTCTGAGATACAGGGCGAAATTGAAAATAATGCATTTTGGGACCCCCCTCGTATCTCCCTTATCCTTTAACATATCGCAAAGCTGAAAACTTGTTCTTATATACTTTTTTACGTAGAACCCAGTGGCGTAGTCAGATTTTTGCTGTGAGCTGTCAATTTTAAGCTATAAATCAAACTTATTTTTTTTAAATGGAACACCCTGTTTATTTTTCTTTCGTTTGAATGGAAATTTTATAAGCTTTTTAAAAATATATAATACATGATATGTATTTTAAATAATAAGCCTAAAATTCATAATTTCACAAAATGTATCTCTATACGACACTCTTGATGAGTATAGTATAAGCATTATCTTTTAAACAACGTTATAAGTATTAGAACGGAGAGATTATCAGAGCAATGGAATGATCATTTTTTTATTGACACGACCTGTCAATGGCAAAATTTATATTTTCTGTGTAATATTGTATTTTTTACGATTATTGAAAACGAAAATTATGAATATTTTGAAAAATATGACATGTTAGTCTACTTTATACAGAGCAATGAAAACTCCCGTGAAGCTTCTCAACTATTATTCAATATGTTTGTTTGAATATTTATTTACCTTTTGACTTATTTGGGTTTATTTTTTATTTAAGTATCATTTTAATTTATGGATATTCTGAAAGAAGACAACCTGGTCATTTAATGTTTTCAGGAATAAAGAGAACATGGAATATTTATCCGGCCCCTACCAAAAACGTATAATAAGGAAAATCGCGGTAAGGGCTGAGGCAACGTTCCTTGTTCTACCAATTTTTTTCTTTATTCCGGAAATCATTAAAAGATCAGGATGCCTTCTTTCGGGATATCTATAAATTAAAATGATACTTAAAAAAATAAACCGAAATAAGTCAAAAGGTAAATAAATATTCAAACAAACTTATTGGAATATAGCTGAAAAGCTTCACGAAAATTTTCATTGCTCTGTATAAAGCAGACTAACATGTCATAGTTTTCAAAACATTGATAATTTTCATTTTGAGCCATCGTAAAAAATACAATATTAAACAGAAAATATAAAATTTGCCACTGAAAGGTCTTGCCAATAAAAAATTACCATTCCATTGTTCATTGTTCTTAATAGTCTCTGCCTGCTAATACTTATACCGTTGTTTAAAAGGCAATGCTTATAATATACTCATCAAGAGTGTCGTATAGAGACACATTTTGTGAAATTATGGATTTTTGGCTTATTATTTAAAATACATATCATGTATTATATATTTTTATAAAGCTTATAAAATTTCCATTCAAATGAAAGAAAAATATACAGGGTGTTACATTAAAAAAAAATACAAGAGTGTCGTATCGAGACAAATTTTGTGAAATTATGAATTTTAGGCTTAATATTTAAAATACATATAATGTATTATATATTTTTATAAAGCTTATAACATTTCCAATCAAACGAAAGAAAAATATACAGGGTGTTCCATTTAAAATAACATAAGTTTGATTTATAGCTAAAAATTGACAGCTCACAGCAAAAATCTGATCACGCCACTGGATGCTACGTCAAAAACTGTATAAGTGCAATTTTTTAGCTTTGCGATATGTTAAAGGATAACGGAGATACGAGGGGGGTCCCAAAATGCA
>MU184549.1:111068-135044 GCA_016904865.1 Pissodes strobi
ACTCGGAATGGCGGGGGCGTCACTCCCCGTAATCAAACTCCTCTCACTAGTTTGACGTTCCTGCCATAGGGACATAATGGGGATAAGCGAGATCAGGTGGACAGATTATGGTCAAGGTCTCATCAATAACCACCAAATATTTGGTTCTGAAAATCACAATGGAGAACATATAAATGAGGTGGGTATAATTTTAAATGCACAATCCGCCAGACACGTCACAAACTTTATTCCAATATCAGAGAGAATGTTACTCATTCAGTTTAATACTGTCCCAATTCTCTAACATCATTCAAATAACCGACAAGATGGATGAGATAATTGAAGCATTCTACAACGAACACCCTAAAAAGGCCCCCAAAAATGAACCAACAATAATCATGGGCGATTTTAACGCCAAAGTTGGCAGTGGCCAGTTTGAAAACTTTGTGGGACCTTTCGGACTCGGAGAACGTAATGAGCGTGGAGAACGGCTGATTGATTTTTCAACGGAGGAGCAGTTTGTAATCACCAACATCTTTTTTCAAGCTTCCTTCAAGAAGGCTGTATACTTGGAAATCACCCCAGAACATCTCAGATCACATGGTGAGAAACCAGATTGACTACATTATGAATAATAAAAGATTGCGGACACAGAACATCAGTCAAAACATATCCAGGAGCCGACATCATTTCGGATCACAACTTACTCCTCGGCACAATAAACCTTAAGTTAAAGAAAATTCAACAAACAAAAACAAAAAAACACAATATAAGACTACTGAAAAATTAGGACAAAACAGAGCGCACAACAGTATATGAAAGAACATCTGAATACTGTAGAAGACATTAGTAATACAGAGGAAGAACTCGAAAAATTATATACATCAACTCAAAACATACTGGACAAGTACCTAAAACTAACAAGAATAAAGAAGAAGGAGTGGATGAGGAGGACTAAGGAGATTTTGGATATGATGAAAGATAGACGAAAGGTTAAGAATAAGGATATAACAACATACAAAAGAATAGACAAAGAAATTAAAATAGCTATTAGAAACGCAAATGATGAATGACTGACGAAGATATGCACGGAAATACAACTACTACAACAAAAGCATGACATGTTCAACCTCCACAAAAAGGTCAAAGAGGCGGCATGCCTCGGCAAGTTGGACTTCGGACTGATACTTAAGGAAATTTAATAATAGAAGTGGAATGGAGAAAGGACGCTTGGATGAGATATGTAGAGGAAAGCTTCAGGGAGGAACGAGACAATGACTCAAATAACACGAACTGTATAACTGAGCCTCTTTTCACAATTGAAGAGGTAAGAGCTGCTGTAACAGGAATCAAAGATGGCAAAACAACAGGTCCGGATAACTTTTACTCCGAATTGTTAAAGTTGATGGGTGATAGCAGAATAAAATGGCTCACAAAAATATTCAACAATACTTATAGTACCGGAAAGGTTCCCCAGAACTGGTTGAAATCGACATTTGTGACCTTACCAAGAAAACCAAATGCAAAAAAAGCGATGAACATAGAATTATAAGCCTTATGAGCCACCTACTTAAGACCTTCCTGAAAATCAAACACGAGAGAATATCTAAAAAATGCGAAGAATACCTAACACGCAAACAATTTAGGTTTCGCGATGTTTTGGGTAGACGAGAGGCACTTTTTGCTACCCAAGTCCTATTCCAAAGGGGTAGAGATGTCAAATGCAATATATATGTATGCTTTGTGGAAAACCAGGAGGCGTTCGATAGAGTTAAATACGATAAGCTTATGTCACTTTTGGAAGAGATTGGCATAGATGATAAAGATCTGAGGATCATCAAAACTATTTGCTATAACTAAACTGCTAATATAAGAGTAGACAATATTATGCGATGTCCGCACTACATGGTTATTACAAATTAGAACTCGCACGATAATCAATATACAGTATTTTTTATAATCAATTGTTTACTAAAGTTATTGTCGAATTTGGGAATTTGGGAAATTCTACTTTTCATTGCAAGTCCATGATGCTTCCCAATACAATTTGACATCATTAGCATATAAGTTGACATTGTGAACTACTAAAATGCATAAACTACTAAATAAATATTACCCTGTCCTAAGTTTGAACTTGAACTTGGAAATTATTATATAAACATTAAAGGCAAACTATAAACTCGAGCAGGCAACGCGAGCGATTATCAACCTTAAACATGCAACGCTTAGCAGATTTTATGATATAAATACGCTAGCGAACCATCAGTTCATTAGTCTTTGTGTCTCACCTAAAACCTGAGTCGTCTTGCTCGAGCATATTGCCCGCGGACTCAATTTCCCCTTACCTGAGTCGTCTTGCTCGAGCATATTGTTCGCGCTCAGGGGTCGTCTTCTCTCAGTATTATAAGTCTAATCTACAGGAGATTTATTAAAAGATAATTTTCAAAGTAAAAATCAGTGAAGTTCAAGTGCAAATTTTAAGTGCAAACTCTTAGTGGAAATCTAAAGTTTAACTAATCCAAACTAACTATAAATGAAACACAACACAAACCCTTAAGAAAAACTATATTTATAAAACAGTGACCAAAGACTTATAAACAATTCATATATATACCTTAATCGGTAAAGCATGCGCACCTTAGTACATGGAGTATAATATAATCTTATCAACATTTCTGACCGATAAACATTGTTAATCTTTTCTCGTTAAGTTTGACCAATATACGTTGTTACTGTTTATCCGAAGTGCTTTCTTCATCATCTCTTCTCACCTGAGCTCAGTAGAGCGATTATGGATCTGAGCTACTCTCCTGCACGCCAATCAAGGCGTGGCGTCACGGGATATAAACAGTTCGTGACAATATTGATATATAAATCAGAGATATCATTGATAAATTTATTAAATGCAAGCACTCGGGTAAGCCGAAAAATATTCCATTAAAAAACATCTACTGGCATTTTCCGATCAGCGATGTTAAAAACTATTCGCAGAAATACGGTGCAATAAAAATAATGAACTAAAACATAAATCAACGGATCGATACTGAGATTTTAACTCGCACTACTTGATTTTCACAGACTTGTCATTTGTCTGCTCAAAAATCATCAATATTAAGCTAGATGACTCGCAATCAAATTATATTTTTGTATATATTTGCTGTGAAATATTCGATAAGTCATCGCCGCTCGACAGAGCGTGCAAAATACGAACCTACAAGTTATCAGATTTCTCGTCTGATCGATAGAGTTGAAGCATGAACTTTTCTGTGTGAACAATGAAATATAAAAAAAATCATAAAAATTTATACTTTCATCTCATCGTCCTCGACAACCATTTATAAGAAGCTTTACGACTCTGCTAACCCAAAAGCTGTTTTTCTCATCGAATTATCTTAAAGCTGCAGACACTTTCAGGAAAATTGAACACATAAAATTGTTTTATTACGCCATTTCATTTTACTAGTAAAAGATTCATGTTTTCAGAATATGTTATAGGGTAGGTATATAAAAAAGACATATTTCAAGCCAATACGCAACATCTTGAAACAAAATATTTCCACATCAATAGGCGGATATCCCTTTAGTCTATAGGCGACAAAACCTTTTCAACCCTGAAAAGTTTGTTCGAGGCTATTTTTTATGTTCGTTAGTAGGGTATTTTGTTTCGCACCTTTTCATTTAAAGATTGGAAAAAAATGTTTCTTTTCCAGTTTTCGAAAGTAATAGGATAAAGAATTATTTAACTTTTAGAGTTGGCTTTTTACCGTTATAATCATCCTTTCAGGAAAATCTAATTGTTGAAGCAATATATTTTTCCTATGACCACTTATGAAAATGAGAAAGAAGCACTGTTAACGTGGCTAGAAAGTAAATCTGAACTAATATTTTCGCTGCTTATAACACATGCGTGCTAAAAAATTTGTCAACATACATGATGAAAGGTATCTTTCCTACGACCACTTATGAAAATGAGAAAAAAATCACAGTTAACGTGGCTAGAAAGCGCTTTATACCATAGGCGTATTGTAAAATTTCTCAACACACGTGTTGAAAAGGAATTTCAGTAGATCTGCATTTGAATAAACCTGTTTCGTGTAGTGGATTGTAATGAGGCACTGTTGAAATATCTATTTGATTTAATATTATTAAACGTCGATAAAAAATTATAATGAATATTATGCTATATCAATTTTCGAATTATGTCACTGTCACTTCTCGATGGGGTGGATACTGGTCCTAGCCACTTCGGTATTACAGGTAGCCCAAACATGCCCCCGGCCTTGGAAGTTAATCAACTGACAACAGGTAGTGGACATAACCTGGTTATTGCCCTGGTAATGGTTTCGTCAGTAGTTCTGATGGTGGCCACTCTGCAAACGCCATCCTTTCCTGGTATCAAACTTGCAACACGTCCTAAACGCCACATTGAAGGAGGCAAGTTGTCGTCCTTTACAAGAACTAGCTGATTTAGTTCCACAGTTGCTTCATGCTTCCTCCATTTGCTTCTTTGTTGAAGTTCGGCAATGTATTCGGTACTCCAACGTTTCCAGAATTGTTCATAGAATTTCTGGAGAAGCTGGTACTCAGTCAAACGATTCTCACTCACGTCAGGTGTTGGAGGGTCGGCTAACGTTGTCGGATTTCTTCCAATGAGGAAGTGTGCGGGAGTGAGTGCAGTTAAATCACTGGGATCGGAACTCATGGGAAACATTGGACGCGAGTTGAGTATTGCTTCGATACGAATCAGTAATGTTTGAAAATCGAAAAAATAAATCGAATGGCTTCCCAAAACTCGTTTAATATGATATTTTACACTCTTAACTCCCGCTTCCCAAATTCCTCCGAAATGAGGAGAATTTGGAGGGATGAAATGCCATTTAACGCTCATATTCGCTGCAAAATCAGAGATATGTTGACAATTATTTTTAAGAAAATCGGACATCTCCTTCAGCTCTTTATTAGCTCTGACAAAATTCGTGCCGTTATCAGAGAAAATTTCGCATGGCTTACCGCGTCTGCTTACAAATCGGTTAAAGGCTTGAAGGAAATCTGCCGTTGTTAATGCTAAAACGAGTTCCAAATGAATCGCGCGAGTACTAAAACAAATAAAAAGAGCTACCCAATATTTGAGGGGCCTACAGCCTCTACCTGATCTGTCTTTCATGATAAAAGGTCCCGCATAATCAACGCCAACGACTGAAAAAGGCATTGTTGGTTGTACACGCATCGCAGGTAAGTCACCCATAATGGGATAAATCCTTTGACCACTATACCTGGCACATCTTACGCAATTTTTTACGATTTTACGGGCAAAACTTCGACCTGAAATTGGCCAAAACTTTTCGCGGATATTAGAAAGAAGAGACTGGGGCCCAGCATGTAATAATTCACGGTGCTCAAATTCAAAAATAAGTTGTGTTAATCGATGATTAGTGGGTAGCAAAATGGGGTGCTTTTTTGAAAAAGGAAAATCTGAATTACATAATCGTCCGCCTACGCGTAAAACGTCATCGTTTTTATCATAAAAGGGATGCAAACTTAATATCTTACTATTGTTAGATAGAGAACTTCCCTTTCTAAGAGTAATGAGTTCATCAGGAAATGATTGAAGCTGTGCAATTCGAATTAATCGTAAAAATGCATTATCTAACTCTTTAACGGACAAATTTGAAAATTCACGTGTCGCAATTGTTAGTTTACAATTATTTATAAATCTTAACATGTAGGCGCATACTCGTTTTATTCTAATTAAATTTGAAAATCGTTCGAAACTAAAACTAAGTTTATCGTTTGATATGAGAAGACACAACTTTCTTTTTTCTGGAAGATCTAAGTCTTTTGGTACAAAGATATTTGGCCACGTATTTGAATCACGTATTAACCAAGATGGTCCGTTAAACCACATTCTTGAATGAATTAATTTCTTTGGGAAAAGTCCGCGTGAAACGATATCTGCCGGGTTTTCATCAGTAGGAACATGTTTCCAAATAAACGTATTAGTAAGTTTTTGAATGATTGTTACGCGATTCGCCACAAAAGGTTTAAGCAAATTGGGGCTGGTATTTAACCATCCAAGAACGATTGTCGAATCTGACCATAAATAAATATTATCGAATTTTAAGGGAATGGAATCTAGAATTTTAGAAACTAGTGGAGCCAATACTAGAGCAGCACAGATCTCAAGATGAGGAATACTGATAGATTTTATTGGGGCAACCCTTGACTTGGCAGATAATAAATATGATTTCTGTTCACCTTTTGCATTACTGGAAACAGTATAAACGCATGCTCCGTAGCTGGTTTCTGAGGCATCCGCGAAACCATGTAAAAATGCTCGATTGTAGTTATCACAAAATGTTTTTCTCGGAATTTCTAAGTTATTTAATACGACTAGTTCTGATGAAAATTCTTCCCACGCTCGAAAAATGGATGGAGGCAATGGTTGGTCCCAAGTGAGGTTCTCAGACCATAATCTTTGAAGAAGTACTTTCGCAATAATGATTGAGGGACTTAGCAAACCCAAAGGATCAAAGATAGTTGCGATCCGTGAAAGAATTGTTCGTTTTGTAATAATACTGGGAGAATGAAAGTTACAAATTTTATACTTTAATATGTCCCGTTCACAATGCCATGATAGCCCTAATATTTTAGATTCGTTTTCTTTGCTCATTGAAAAGTTTACTTCATTAGCCGTTGCTTCATTGTTTAAGCCCGAAATTACTGACTTGTCGTTAGATTTCCATTTACAAAGCTCAAATCCGCGTCTTAGTGAAATGGAAAATATATTTTCGCATACGTACTTTGCTTCTTCTTGAGTGTCAACAGAAGTTAATAAGTCATCAACGTACATGTCGTTTCTTATTATATTAGCTATCTTAGGGTAATCCTTTTCACATTCTAAAGCTATCTGATGTAAACATCGAATAGCCAAAAAGGAAGCGGCCGTTGTCCCGTATGTGACAGTATTTAGTTGAAACGTTCTTATAGATTCATTCGGACTATGACGCCATAAAATTTGTTGTAAACAACGTTGTTCGGGATTTAATAACACTTGTCTGTACATCATTTTGATGTCGCTAGATAGAACAATCGCTCGCGTACGAAAACGTAAAATAATCGATAGTAAATCATTCTGAATAGTAGGGCCAGTCATTTGCAAATCGTTTAAAGATACACCAGTACTAGTTGGCGAGGACGCATTAAAAACGACGCGCAATTTAGTAGTCGAACTCGATTCTTTTAAAACACCGTGGTGGGGCATATAATATTCAATTTGATTGCCACATATTTTCTTCTCCTCAGTCATATGACCCAAATTTTCGTATTCCTTTAAGAAACTAGAATATAAATCATTTAAAATTGGATTTAACAGAAGCTTTCGTTCTAACGATAAAAAACGTTTCATGGCTATTTCGCGTGAGTCGCCTAATAATTCTGGGGATTTCTTTAGAGGTAACGTAACTACATACCTGCCATATTCAGATAATGCGATAGTATTATTAAAATGATCTTCACAAGCTTGTTCTTCTATTGACCAGGAATTATCAACGTCAATCTCCTCGATTTCCCAGAATTTTTTAAGCTGATTTTGTAAAGGGTTGTTTATGGAATGATTTAAGCTTAGGTTACATTGTGACCTTTCACGTGGAGAACTGATGATACCAGCAATAATCCAACCGAGTCTCGTATTTTGTAGTAAAGGTAAATTTTCCCCTAATTTTATTTGACCTACACAGAGAAGATTCCAAAATGCATCGACTCCTATTAGAAGATCTACGGTTTGGGGTTCAAAAAAATCTGGATCCGCCAATTTAATGTCAACAGGAATATTTATTTGTTCAATATCGATTTTCGTATGCGGAATGTCTGACGTGATTCTGTCTAAGATGAAACAGGATAAATTAAAATTGTACCCAGTAATTGGCGATTCTACTTGAATATCGCATTTATATTTCGCATAAGTTAACGTATCACTAATTCCCGAGACAGCTAAATTAGTACTGATTTTCTCAAGATTTAATTTTCTAGAAAGTTCTGTAGTAATATAGCTAGATTGTGAGCCGCAGTCAAGTAAAGCTCTAATTGTCGATACTCGCGTGTTTTCCGATTTATTACGAACATGAACCTTAGCAGTCGATAAAATTGTGTTCTGATTTACGCTTAAAAGAGTATTTGACATATCAGATGATTCGATTTGCACAATATCGTTACGACCCTCAGAACTTTGATATTCCTGATCCGTATTCCTTAACGCTTTATTTTCATGCAAAACCGTATTGTGTTTATTTCCGCATGTTTTACACCCACTCCATGTACAATCTCGAGGAGCATGATTTCTTCGAAAGCAATTCAAACACAAATTCAATGATTTTACTTTAGCGATTCTATCTTTGACGCTTAACTTTAAGAAATCCGGACAATAAAATAAACTGTGTTCGCCCTTACAATTAAAACAAGTATATTTGAATTTGTGATGCACATTATCGTTTTTATTTCCTGTTTGAACCAAGAGACCCTTTGAACAGTAACTGTGTTTCGCGTTTTTTCGATTTACATTGAAATCTCGGTTTGAATCATGACGATCATATGATTTATGGCCTTTTGAATCATCAAAATTCATTTCTACCGTCTCTAATAAATTTGCACGAATTTTAAGAAAATCTTTGAAGTTTGTCAAGGTAACCGCACCTGCTTTTGTTAAAAATGATTTTTGCTTTTCCCATTCTTGAGTCGTAGCTTTGTCGAGTTTGCTTGCAATAATAAAGATAATCAAAGTATCCCACGAATCAGTGGGTTCGTTTAGTTGCTTAAGTAAAGCTAGATGTTTAAATAGATTTTCATATAAATTTCGAATTTTTCCTGCTGAAGGTATACTAATATTTTCCATTTCAAAAATTGCCTTCAAGTGATTTTGCACCAAAAGAGGTTTGTTATTAAATCGATCGCATAAAGTATCCCAAGCAATGGTATAGTTGCCAGCGGCAAATTCCAGAGATTGAATCACCTGCGATGCTGTGCCGACCAAAGAAGCCCGCAAATAATGGAACTTTTGTATGTTATTTATTTTGGAATTTGCATGAATTAAAGATTCGAAAGTATCTCTGAATTCCATCCAGAGACTGTAGCTACCGTCAAATTTGGGCAGCGCTATTTCCGGTAACTGTATGCCTTCCAGTGATGACGAGCACGCTCCAGAGGTATGGTTAGTAGAGACATTCGATGTCGCATCGTCGCTTTCAACGTTAAAATTCTCTAATTGGGTCTTTGAACGAGCTAAAATGCTATAAAATTTGTTTTCAAACTCTTCCCGTTCCGCGTAATATTCCTCTGGGTCGTCCGCCAGACACTCAATCTCATTTTGAATGAGATCGAAGTCGCATATAATTTTATCCGCGTTATTTATGCGCTGTTCCAATTGAACTACTTCTGCCCGTGTCTTTTTGTCGATTTCCAGGCCCTCAAACGATGAGACGAATTTCTCGAATTGCGTAAGCTTTGATTTTAAAGAGCCGCGCTTTTTTATCAGAACTTTAATAGCATCAGCTGAAGATGACTCTGATTCCTCTCTCGTGTTCGGCATAATGATTAACCTAGCTTAATGAATAGACAAATTAAACGAGCCTTGTCACGAGAAAATAAATACAAACTTGTCAAACCAAATTAATTTAAACAAATCCTTATACTAATGAAATTAAAATTGTATGGATAATACCTAAGTCACCGTGTATCAAACATTACGGCTCGCGAAATCAAACCAATACTCAAACAAAATATAAAACCTACATAAAACGGGTTATAACGAATGCAAGGTTTACCTCACGCACGCTTCTTTCGCCGTATCCAAAATAGGGCCCAATCAACCAATCGTCTTCTCGCTTCGTCAATGAGACTATACTTGTTTCGAATTATCGCTTCTTACTCCAAAAAATGAATCCGCCGAAGGACCAATGTTTCGTGTAATGGATTGTAATGAGGCACTGTTGAAATATCTATTTGATTTAATATTATTAAACGTCGATAAAAAATTATAATGAATATTATGCTATATCAATTTTCGAATTATGTCACTGTCACTTCTCGATGGGGTGGATACTGGTCCTAGCCACTTCGGTATTACAGGTAGCCCAAACAAAACCCATGCTGTCAATTTGACAGATTATTTGATTTAACATTTCGACTTGGCAGATGTGGATGACGCGCCGAGTATGTTTCAACACACGTATTGAAAACTGGATTCAACACGCTTGGGGCACAAAATTCTAAAGAAAACGAATAATCGTTTTCTTTAGAATTTTGTGTCATCATCATAGGTGGTCGGAGAAAAAGTAGTGAAGGTACATTGCTCATGTGAAAGTGCGTTTTCAACCTCAGAGGATTTTGCACTTGTGCCAAATAACCTCCTGATGATTTTGACAGAAATTACAAACACTGTGTAACGTCGTAACGTTTTTCATTACTTTATAAAATTGTTGTTGCAGTTCTTTCATGTTTCATTACAGCTTGTTAAAAAATAATTTTTATTTTTCTTTTCGTTGTTATTTGATGTTCGTAGAAAAAATATTGTCTCTCACGCGTGTCTTTCTCGCACTTAAACATATTCGAACTCCGCTGTAACGTGCGGCTTTCCCACAGCATCAAGTTAAGTCTGAAGGTTTAAGTAAGAGTTCGTCTTGACTAAATGGCGGACCCGCCAGAATGAATGTTTGTTCCCTATAGTTAGGTAAGGATATATCTTAGGGGGTTATTCTTGACAAACTGGTGCATTTCTTTTTATTATTTACTATCACTCGCTGTAATGACCTCTACCGACCGGTGAATGCGGTGCTGGAAGCGAATTGCAGTTGCCTTCTACCGGAAATTCAAAATTAGGATCGTCTGGGTTGTCTTTAGAGTAGTTTTCTGCAGCGGTTTGTGGTACCAACTACTGAACGTGCGTGCCGTTTAGGGACTTTCTTTCTTTTGTGTTGACGTCGCGGAAATTGTGATTTACCTTTGTATGTTTCCCTAATGAATGGTGGATCGAATGGTTATTTCCATTTGGCGAGGTCGAGCAATTATTTAAGATGGGCTTTGGTACATCAAAGCTCTGCGTTTTCCTTTCGAAATCGCTCTAGATAAATTATTGGGAATGACAGCTCGTGGCCACGTGACGAGTGACTATACTCCTATTGGCCAGGCGTAGTTGTAGTGGGAATATTGGAAGGAAACATCGGCTTCCGGAGAGTTTTTGAAGGAAATCACTCTACGTTGGCTTGCCGCTTAAAGCAGTGTGGCCGTGTTGGAAGTTTTTTTTTGTTTTACCTCATGAGATTGTTCCAACCGACCAATTTCTAGAGTCTCAGGCCTTATTTTGCTTACGTTGGTCAGTTTTGTTCAATAGTGCCTGGAACTCGCCCAGTAGCTGGGATTTGATGCTGCTTTATGTAGGTGAGTGAATTTGCTTTTTTTGTCTCTACTACGAATGCCGCCATTTTGAGACGCCGTGAGTGGATTTCAATTGCGTCTTAATTCTTTACAGAAGCCCTTTGTCACGCTCGCAGTTTATTAAAATAATCGGGTATAATTTCATTAAATTCGCGATGAGTAACGCGAAATATTTTTCCGAATATCGATTTGTTCAGGTACCTTTATTAGGGAACTCTCGCTCCCTTTCGGTAGATTTGGCGTTGTGTTGCCTAGTTCCTGGTCTAGTTTTCTAGTCTCTAAGAAGAGTGCCTTTATGGTCAGATAGAGTCTAGTTAATAATTGATTAACAGCGCCCAATCTACTGATTTAATTTTAGTCGACTGCCCAAGGTATCATTTATTAATGGCGTATCTAATTTTAAGTATAAACATAATTAGTTTGTAGAGCGGTACTGTGACGTCTGACCATGGTTTGCGCGCCTAAATAATAATCGAATGAGCTCTTTTATTTATGTTACTTGAACTGTGATTTTCTAAAGTAAGAATTTATATTTTTAATTAGTTCAGCTCGTTTTTAACACCGGGTATATCGCGTAATATTTCTCTTTGAATCTCGTTAGTCACCACAATGTGATCACGTTCGAGTGAACCAAGGAACCTAATTATTATTGGAAGTTATTGTTCTATCCATGATACATAATGATATCGGCTTTTAATTGAGCGAAATAATTCAATTAATAATTGTTTTTTAAATTATTTGTTTTATATACTTTTATGCCTCAAGTAACTGAGTAAAATTTCAGACTATTAGAAGAGTAGACAATTCTAGTCGTAATATTTAGTATAGCAGCATAAAATATCGGAAAAATCAACACCTTATTGTTCTGTGTTCTGTATTGAATAATAAACCAACTTTCTATTTACTGAATTTGCCTGTGTTTCTATTTACTGAATTTGCCTGTGTTTCTATTTACTGAATTCGCCTGTGTTATTTAATTGTGCCTGAATTGCCTGGATACGAAGAAATCAGGACGATTGGCTTGCTATAGATACTACAGTTGAATATTGACTTTATCGTTAATCATTAGTTTTTGTTGCGTCTCACTTTTTAATTTTTAATACTGGCCTACTTACTTGCCTTTTCTTATTAAATTAATTCTCTAATTATTAGATTAATTCACGGTTGTTATTTTATTTTTCATTTGTTCGGATTGTTTAAATTCAAATCAACTTAATCAAATTAATTTCGAATTTATTTAATTTTCTCTTGGTAGCAGCGAAGCTGCGAAGCTTAGGCTAAAACGAGTGCCTTGCTTGTGCCGTCTACAAGCCCGTGGCGCCTTATAAATCTACACCCACCCTTACTCTCCGGCATTAGAGCTAGGTTCTATTTGCAGGCTTTGAAGACGACTCGTTCTGGCTTACGCATCTGTACTTGCAAGTTCACTCAATCTAAAAGTTTTCTTATTTGATATTATTCACCCTCGGTCTCTTCTAAGCCGAGGTGAAGGTTTGCGCCAATTAGAAGAAAAGAAAAAGCGTGGCACCGCTTGTTATAATATCACTTTGCGAACTTGTAATGAAAATAACTATTTTAACGTTAAAGTTTAAAAGTTGATTTCAACAGGCGTGTGATATTAATGGTTTTCTTAATAATTTAGCGGTCTGTTGAATAATCCGGAGCGAAACTGAAAAATTACCATCAATTTATTGTTAAGAGAATACAACAACAAATATTTTTTCGAAATCTGGATATTAATTTTAAAATTTCGTAAAAGGTATGTAAATGTTGCACTTTTAACACTTGTTGAAAAACATATGCCTATTTAAGTGAAATATTGAATCTATAAGTGACGAACATGTGACGTTCTTCTGAAAAGAATAGTAATAGCAGTTATGATTATAAAAATATTATAATCAATTAACCCTTAACTACGGTAAACAATTTAAACAAAAACGCGCACCATAAAAATTGAAGAATAACAATTGTGGTAAAACAGCAAAATGCGGGGTTCACGCAACTCAGATCTGTAAAAAAAAGAGTGTCATAAAGTAAGTCCCACTAATCCGAATACGAATCTTCGTACGCACATTGTCCGGTTATATTGTTTTATTAGTGTTCAAAGAATTATTCAAAAATAGGTAATTGAATTTCATATTTGGGCCTTTAATTTAATCTTGTATTTCTCTATCTGGACTGTGATTTCATATGTTATTAGATTATTATGAAAATTAGCTATATTTTGTTTCATTTAAATGAAATAATATTTATCGCTTTATTATTAAATGGATTGATTATCTTGGTTTAGTTTTTGTTGGTTGCGCCCCCCGAAGCCAGCGTGGGGCAATACGTGGTGTTTTATATGTTGTTTCATTGCAAAACTATATTTTATTTCATTTCAATTAAATAATATGTAATGCTGAAGTATTGTACATGGATGCATATACAGTTTGTGCATTAAATTTTACGACGCCGACGCGACGTGCGGAGTCTTATGAATCGTTCTGCGCATAAAATTGTATGATGCCCGGACTTTCACGATATTTTAATAGTTTCAACTGACTCCGTGCGGAGTTTCTCCGAAATGCAACGCATTTTAGCTTGATCGTAGCTAACACTATAAATCTTCAAGATATTAAAGATAAGAGGGAAAGGGTTGATAGGTAGTACAAAATATCTTATATACATTAAGTAAATAATTCAAGCTCTTTAGCTGTATGGAAGTCATGTGAAATATTATTTGCATTTTCTCATCCGTAGAATAAGAATTTATAATTTGAAAAAACATTTAAAAAATAACTATTGGAACAGATTATATGAAGAAAAGTTAATTATGTTCTTCATTCTCTTTATGGATACGTGACTTTTAACAGCCGTGCTGTTCTCAATAATAATGATCTTTAATTAATAAAATTCACCTTAATTTAAATAACATGTACATTTTTATACCGAAAAATTGGAAAAATTATATAGTTAAGAGTCATATTTTTTTATTATGTTCAGCATATAACATGGGATTGTTCTAGTGTGCGCCGCGAGAACCGGGAGGATGCATAGAAAATACGATACAACTATACAACATTTTGTAAATTACTTCGAGAATAGCGTGACCCGTTTGATCATCCGGCACAAGATTTGAAACGTTAAGTAAAATGTATTGACAAAACTACCATTTCTTTAACATAAATTCATTTAATATAATTAATTTGAGGCTAAAACATCAAAAAATCGGTAATTATAAAGAAATTTGTTATGATTGGATTGATTCAGCTGGATTTAGCTCTTGCTTAGTGGAAATCCATACATACTTATTACGGGATGAAATATAAAAAAATTAAATTTAATACATAATATTATGGGGGGGGGGGGGTAGGTGTTGGAAGTGTAGACGGAAATAAAGAGGTTGGCAATCTCACTCTGGAAGGAGCCGAAACACTATTCAATGAACTCGAAGCATTCTGTGGCGTCAATAAAAGCTACGTGCTGACTGATTTAAAAACGTGAGTAAAGGAACAAAAAGAGTTCTATTGGGGCAATACACCGGGTCATAGGAAAGCGAGGAACTTTTTGAGTTACTTCCAAAAGAATGCGAAGACTTGCTTTGCTCCGAAAGATTCAATTAAAGCTAATCATTGGCTTTTTGACTGAACGCTTCCCCTTGAGACATTATCTGAGAATGCAAACACTGCAGGTTCTGTAATGAAGACCATGAGATTAGTGAACACATTTTGTGCTGGTGATGTTGTCTGGAAGCAGACATACAATTTTCGGAAAGGTAGATACATCATCAAGCGAACTTTTTATGGCAAGAAGGTGTAGACGGAAATAAAGAGGTTGGCAGTATCGCTCTGGAAGGAGCCGAAACACTATTCAATGAACTCGAAGCATTCTGTGGCGTCAATAAAAGCTACGTGCTGACTGATTTAAAAACGTGAGTAAAGGAACAAAAAGAGTTCTATTGGGGCAATACACCGGGTCATAGGAAAGCGAGGAACTTTTTGAGTTACTTCCAAAAGAATGCGAAGACTTGCTTTGCTCCGAAAGATTCAATTAAAGCTAATCATTGGCTTTTTGACTGAACGCTTCCCCTTGAGACATTATCTGAGAATGCAAACACTGCAGGTTCTGTAATGAAGACCATGAGATTAGTGAACACATTTTGTGCTGGTAATGTTGTCTGGAAGCAGACATACAATTTTCGGAAAGGTAGATACATCATCAAGCGAACTTTTTATGGCAAGAAGGTGTAGACGGAAATAAAGAGGTTGGCAGTATCGCTCTGGAAGGAGCCGAAACACTATTCAACGAACCCGAACCATACTGTGGCGTCAATAAAAGCTACGTGCTGACTGATTTAAAAACGTGAGAAAGGAGTTCTATTGGGGCAATACACCGGGTCAAAGGCAAGCGAAGAACTTTTTGAGTTACTTCCAAAAGAATGCCAAAATACCATTTTTGCTCCGAAAGATTGAATTATGGACAATCATTGGTCTTTTGGCTGAACACTTCCCCTTGAGATATTATTTGAGAACGCAAATAATGCAAATTCTGTAATGAAGATGATGACACTAGTGAACACGTTTTATGCTGGTGTATGATGCTTTCTCAAAGCAGACATAAACATTTCGGAAATATTGATTCACCAAGCAAAGTTTGTATGGTCCCAAGAAAGATATTAAGTTATATAAAAAGCTCAGGCGACCTTCGCTTCTATGAGAGTAGGGTCACGAACGAAAAATCTATCTAGATCGAGGTGCAGAAAAATGCGTACGTCGTTTGCAAACGACCCCGAACACTATATAATCAATAGCTTAAATAAACATTATTGAAGTTCTGTTAAATAAAAACGTAAACAATTATTTTAATTATCGAAACGATTTAAAAATACAACTATAATGTTAATAAAATTTTTCAAACTTTACATCTCGAAGGGAAGGGCTGAAGTTACTCTGAATCTTTAGAGATAAATTTAATAAGCAAAAAACATCAGGCTTTTTACCTAATGTCGATAAGAAAAATTCTCTTTAATTAACTATATTTTTATCGACGTGCGTTGGGTAAAACAGAAACTTCAAGTTTATAGCTAAAAAATTGTGATTTTGGTTCCAGTAGATTTGATTCCATGAAAGCTAATGCAATATTAAATGCCTCTCCAATTAATCCTCAAATATTGAACAAGTTAAAAAAACATTAAGCGAAATATTACAAAAACAACTTTTACAAGTGATTAAAGTTCGATGAAGCCAAACATATATTCAAGAAAATATTTAATGGTGAAATAATCAATAAATATACCATAAGAGCACTTTATTCCACAATTGTGAGTATGAGATATAGGAAGGCACCAATTTGTTACTAATATAAGTATAATCTTAGAATTTTTGATAGAAAATGCAGCAAGAAAGAGAAAAAGGTAGGAGATATAAAAAACAGATTTAATTGATTTTGAAATCAGTAATTAAACCCGGATTTTGTAACCAAAAATAAAATAATCCAATAAAAACTATTTATTTCATATACTTAAATTACAAAATTGCTATAAGTAATATATTTGACAAAATCTTGGCATTAAAATTGAGAACACCTCTTTTTTCTAGATGTAAATGCGGTACCCACTCAAATATGGAGCTTTACAACAGCCTATAATAATAATTTATTTGAAAAACAACCCATGGATATAATTAAAGGTATTTGTTGCAATAATAACAACGAAGACGAAGAAAAAGACCTGCGCCAGAAAGGTGCATCAGATCATATTTTCAATATTAGATCTATTTTAGGAATATCGTTTTAGTTTCAATGTTTCTCAGAAAAATGTGGTTTTTTTATTCATAAAAATACGCTTTTGTTAGTGGTTTAATTCTATGATGAATTTAAGTAGTATCTTAAGAAAAACAGTTTTTGTTTAAAGTGTATATTATTATGGTAACTGTATTTCCAAATCTATTTGAATTGAGAACAAGTTTTTTGAAAAAACATGCATGATTATTTGCTTTTCAAAAATGGGATTCAAAAAAAACTGTAAACGATTGTCATTTTCCCCGAAAAATATGACTAGATCAAGTAATTGATCAAGCACTCACTAGAGAAAATGAAGAAAGCTTTTCCTGCAAGGAATGAAAAATTATACAAATATCATTCTTATTATATTCGAATTGATGTATCCTTCTTCTATCTCATTTTTAGATACAACGGAAGAAATACGTCTTTTTTAAATCTAGATTTAACTTTTTTACTAATAACGAACAATATACGTTTATTTGTGTAAATTTTGTCATTCAGATAATCCTATCACCAAATATAACAATATTGCTCGACGAAATTTCAAATAAAAGCAAGTAGGTAATGAGTTCGTTAGTATTAGCTCTAAGAACACTAGAAAACTGCCCACTGTAAACTAAACGACCATCAATCAGACGCAGTGTATCGAAAATAATAATATGAAATTTGGGTAGAGGAAATGAGGAAAAAGTATTTCAATTTTCAGATTGTTAGTCTAGAATGTTTCCCTCGTTATTTTAGAACATATATTCCTTCTTTACAGATAAAAACATATAACGCTGCGCGGGCTTATCTAGAGGAAATATCAAGGATAAAGAAAATAACGAAGACATTTGTCGTCCATCCACTATGAAGTGCTAACACATAAATGACTCTAGAAGAGTTTTACGATACCCCGATAAACATTTTTCCCAAGGTTTTCATGAAAATGAGACAAAATCGATATTAGGGTGGAAAAGTAATTAAAACAAAAGGTTTTTCACTTATTACGGAAACGTTCTGCCATTTAGGTAATTAGCCTATTAACATTTAAATGCTTTTAATTAATTCAATAATTTTAGTTAATTGAGTTGGTGTGCTTATCCGCCTTAGAGAGATAACTGAATAAATTCTTCCACAGTCTTTGGGGGTTTTGTAACGTGAATTAACCACTGTCACAAACAAGGTTTAAAAAGAAATTTTTGGAACGCCATTTATTTATGAAAAAGTTTGTAATTTGTCATAAAAACGTTTTATTTTAGACTTTGCTACCTTACTCTTAACATATTTTTAACAGTGATTAATTTTTCTCTCCAGCAACGTGTGTTTTGCGTATAAAATTTATATAAAATAATAATGTAGAAGTGTCCACAATCTGTTAGTAGGGACATTCTCTTAGATGTTCGTCAGATGCAAAATCGCCATAATATTGTTTAAAAAACATCCATAGCCCAAAAGTTTTAGGGTATAAGGTGAAACATTTTGCACCAAAAGTCCATATTTATTTTAAAATTAAAATAGCTGTTATGAAACAGCAACATCGCGTCGCGTCGGCGCATATATTCAAAAGCAAAAGCAATAAGCAAAAAAACAATTACAATAATCAGGCAAAAACAAAAGTGAAACCAATAAATTTAAACAGATAATCAGAATGCAATTATTGCCTGAAAGCTACTTTCTAACTCAAAAATCAGTTTAATTAAAAAATAAAGGTAACAACAAATTTAAATAGAAATAGAGAAATAAAACAAACACACAATTATGATATTGTGCCCACCATGGTCGAGAAGGGCTTGAGAAGGTGCTCTTTAAATAACGAATGACGATAAAATTCTCATATAGGCCGAACAATAACTAACTAAGCTTAACTCTGATTCCCCATATAACTCATAACACATGATAACCTTACTATAGACAGTTTTGGTTATTAATTTTTAAAAATGCTGCCTCTAACTAGAACCTAAATAATGTGAACCCTATAGGCCACTTTGATCGATTCTTTAGTTGGGTTGCTAAACTAAATCCGAAATTCAATAACCCTGCTCTTGTGGCATCAAGTCCCTTTTTTTTCTCTTATCCAAGAGCCTTAAGCTAAAAAAAACACTATCCCACATGCCCCTACAGACAAAAACATACCCACGGCAAAAGACAACGTGGTATGTGAAACGATAGTAGGCAGATATCAGAGATCCACGAGCTTAGCAGTTTTATTCTGGCCCCAGAGTTTACAATATAGAAAACTTGAAATAAAAATCAAAAAATAAAGAAAATGTCAAGCCTACCTTCTTAACCTCTCACACTGGTCGTCGGTACAAGATAGATCTAAAATTCCTATTCTACCTTTCCATCAGAATCACATCTCAAAAAAAAAATGCACAGACGCGCAATCGTCACAAATGTTTCACTTTTTTCCACCGTACGAAGCGACCGATCTTTAAGCATAAAATATGAGCTGCATGGAAAAAACGACACCAATTTCAAAACTTCTTTAGCGGCGTTAGCCGGCTTAGAATGAGTGTGATTTGAGACTCGATGAAACGAACGAAACAGAAACGAGGAAACAGAACACGCGACACCAAGAGAAAGATAGATCTATAGGATGTAGCCTGCGAGGGAATGAGATAGAACACAGTATACAGTTGTTACATGTTTGACAACAGTAAAAGGTAACAAGTAGTTGCCGTCCGATTACTGGAGTTAAGCGGGCCGCTCACGATACTACAGCGTCGTACGATGTTGTCGTGTCCAACGAAATTGAACGCTATTTGATCATGTGTGCCCGTGTCACCCCAACGAGATCATGCGTTTTGACCACAAGAATCTAGGGACAGCCCCGCAACTCTGAGCAGAGTAATGTGTGTTGCATAAATTCACTTTTCGCATGACCCTCCGCTCGCTACGGGGGCTTAAGAAAAGGAAACTAACCAGGTGCTAACCCAATCTAACCCAATATATATACCCAAAATTAAGACGAAAACTGTTTATAAATATAACCTTAAAAAAATAATAAAAAAACCCGGGGATTGAACCCGAGTCGCCGAAGTGAAGGCCAACCTTGCAGACCTCTAGACCACCAGAGCACATACAGACGACTGGTTGTATCGCGAAGTACATGAAAACAGTTGACGGCTCAAAGTTGTGGGGCTGTCCCCAGACATAAACGACTTGACCGCAGACAAACTGATTTGTTTGCTGCAGTACAACAGCATCGGCTGGACCGATTTTTTGCTCGTGTGTGGCCGACTGCTGCATATTGCATGGTGCATTACGGTGTCGTCTTTTTGAATCAACGAAGGTACCGCTGACAACAGCTTCACATAAATAGATTCATCCATGCGAAGGTAGTTTCTCCAATCGTCTGTATGAAACTCTTCTAATAAAATAGCATGACTCAGTGAACCCTGTTTCATAAGCACCAAAATCTACGTTTCCTTTTAGGTTTCTTTTTACTTTTAGTTAGGCAAAAAAACAAGAGACGGTAAAATTAAAACCTTTTGATCTGACATGATTAGAAGTCAAGATCATACTGTAACGTAGTAGGTATCGTGTGTATAACACCTTTTTTGTAAAATTTAAGCATCAGGCGAACCCTCTAAATATTTAATAAATTCCAATATTTCACAGGTGTCATATCACGAAAAAAAAACATAATTTTGTTGTTAGGTAATATTTTCTCAAAGTTTGATTATTTGACCACGTACAGTGACTAAATGATACACTGTTGTCCCAGCAAACACTCCTCTTCCAGAGCGACAACTCACAGCCAGCACCTACATCTATGAGACTTCTCGGACAAGTTCCTCTGAGATAATCGAGTAGCTAAAAACCCGTATTAGTGAAGAAATAGGTGAATATTTGCTGCACCATATGGTGTATAATTTTATCGTTTATTAAAATCGACTGAGGCCACTTAGAAGACGAATTATTAAGAAATAGAGTTCGATTAAGCCAATATTTTTACACATCTTTAAGATTAGTAAACTTAGTTGATTTAAACTCCGATACCGTACTGAAAATATCATATTATAACAATACAATGCAAATTTTAAAAATATTTCATGGAATATTGTCGGTTAGTTGTGCCTTAGTAATATTTTATATGGTCTGGAAACCAAGTGGAGGTTTGCAAGTTTGATCATTGTTAGGTGGTTAAATATACGGATAGTTCAGTCAGCTAGCACGTAGGGAAATTAATTTAACTACACTCTTGCTTTAAACTTCTTCGTTATCATGGTCTAGCATCGAGCACTAATTACATAACTGCTATTGATTTTGGCATATTAATCTAGTTTGCAATTAATGGCCGAAAGCATCTTTATGCAGAAAATAAGTAGATGTTTTTACACTAAAAAGGAAATTTGGCAGAAAGGTAAGCTTTGGAAGTGGTTCTTTGATAAATAATTAGTTTATAAATAAAACATTTAGGACACAAAAACCATTTAGGAAAAAAATAATCTGAAATGTGGCAACAAAAACCTTCACAGGTGGACAAAAAATTTTTTTTTGGATGTAACATAAAGTCTAATAGCATATTATGGTAGAATGGACGTATCCAAATACAAAAATGAGAAGAAAAAAATTGTACCACGTAAGGTTTTCTCGTTACATTTATAGAACCACATTTAATGTTACAATATCTGATGTGTATAGAAAAAAAATATTTAAGATTTTTTTAACCGTATATCGACTTTATTTAGTTTTACACCTACTAAACGTACTTTACATTTAAGAAAACACAAATAATACAAATATTGACTTAAAATAATAATTAAATTTTATTTGTTCCTTTTATGAGATGTCATAATATCTTGGTGGAATCTTTCACCCTGCTCGTCACTGACATTAGATAAAATAAAATAATAAAGATACATTTATTTACTTTTTGTATGTACCACATATTAGATCGCATTCTAACACACACTGTGGTACAAGAGCATGTTTGCCAGATTTCCTTATTAATCAGTGAATTTAACTTTCAAGTAGGTATATTTTGTTTGTAAATAGCACTTACTATTTTAAATTTATTGAACCATGTTACATTTGTTATTCTATAAATACCTAATTTAAATCTACGTTAGTTAACAAAAAAAACATACGTAATTACCTACTTTAGAGTTTTAAATATTGTCATCAAGCATGCGAAGAATTTCTATAAATAAAAGTGTCAATGCCGCGTGGCTGCCACCTCTACTTCGGCTACGTCTCGTCTACTTTCGGCCGATTCCGGCCGATAACAACATAGCGTATTAGTCGTAGTAAAACGGCATGTTTTGAATCTATTTCTATTGTGTGGTATTCTTAAGTGCTTTGTAAGACTTTTTGAGGCAAATCAGTGTTTAATACTTTATCATGGTTCATCATTCTAGAGTTTGCAAGAAAACAAGTCGGAATTTTCCAAAACTTTTGTGTCATCGGTGAGTATTAAATGTCATTTCATTGCCGTCCCTCGAGGACCATACAAAGCATTAAATTAATGCATGTGTTTCTAGTTCAAGTACAAGTAGATGACAATTAGCTTCTAATAACACTTTACAAGTTTATTATATCTGCTAATCAAAAATGAAACTAATCTAGCATAATTGATATTTTCGTCTACACGAGTCCTACCGCCTGACGAGTCCTACCGCCTGACGAGTCCTACCGCCTGACGAGTCCAGTCCAGTCGCTTGTGCGCGAATTATAAACACACTTCTGAAAACTGAATGGTATATTTGCTTATAAATACTTTTAAAACCTTGCCATCTACTTTTACTGGACTGGTTTGAGGACCAATATATATGAAGATGTCCCGTTAAATTGCCATGGAACCGAATTAATAAAATTAGTGTTAACAAATTATTATAAAATCAGGATACATTTTGAAAATTAAAAAGCTTGAATCTTCTCGGAAACCAAGAGTTAGAAGTTTACTTACAAAAGCTGTCTTATTTAGAAATGAATACACTTTTGTATACTTATTAGTTATTCAACTAGATTGTTTAAATAAGCGTTATATACTTAAAATGAAATTTCAGGACTTAAAAACTTGTCAAAAATGTTAGAAAATTATTTTGCCTAGTATTTTCTTAATCTCTATGTTTGCTTTGTTTTGTTCTTTTGAGTTTTTTTTATTGCTGTGATTATTATTTTGATTTTTCAATAGCGAAATCAGTAGTCCTACTCCATTTAATTATTGGAGCATTTTAAACGCCATTAGAATGCCAAAAACATTTTACATCTATTACGATAAAAGTATGTTACTATATATACTATCCTAAATGAACGTTTTGATTTAGTATTATGGTGTATTGCAATATATTTAATTTTTAATTAATAAATATTCACAGTCCTTCGCAAAGATGCAACCGGGGGTACATTGAAAATGATAAATAAAAAAGCAAAAATGTGATTTGTGTTATAATTCAAATAGTTTTTAAAAGCAGAGTTTAAAAAAGTAAATATTTTGTATATTTACGAGTGTTTATAATATTTTTAATTAAAGAAATGCATTTTTAAGATTAATATTAAAGATTATCATAATTAAAAAATAAATAAATAAAGAAAGGTGCAAAAAAGAAGGCCTAAAAAATTACCCTCCAATTGTAGATAGGAAAATATATTAATATATAATTAGCTATAATATTACTGTAATATTTTTAACCTGTTCCGATTCGTTTTAGCCCGTTTTGGCGCATTTGGTTATTTTTAGACATTTTCGGTTAATCGTTCAAACAACTTTTGGTTAGTTTCAGTTAGTTCAAATTTATTTTAGCCATTTGAACCGACTCCAATATGTTATAATCAAATTTAAGATTTTTGGTTAGTCCCCAAAATTCGGTTCGTTTTGGTTGG